>JBBPBX010026611.1:0-11007 GCA_038048925.1 Garcialebias charrua | reverse complement strand
GCGATTCTGGTCCACCATCTGGCGTCTCAGGGGGGGAAAGCGGTATGCGACAACACCATTTATGGTGGGGATGGCGTGCTGTTGACCTCAACTTGGGATGTTGTGAGTCGGTGGGCGGAATACTTCGAAGACCTCCTCAATCCTACTAGCACATCTTCCACTGAGGAAGAAGAGCCTGGGGACTTTGGGTCGGGCTCTCCAATCTCTGGTGCTGAGGTCACCGAGGTGGTTAAAAAAGCTCTGCAGTGGCAGGGCTCCGGGGGTGGATGAGATTCGCCCTGAGTTTCCTAGGGCTCTGGATGTAGTGGGGTTGTGTTGGCTTACGCGACTCTGCAATATTGCGTGGACATCAGGGGCAGTTCCCTTGGATTGGCAGACTGGGGTGGTGGTTCCCCTATTCAAAAAGGGGGACCGTAGGGTGTGTTCCAACTATAGGGGGATCACACTCTTAAGCCTCCCTGGTAAGGTCTATTCAGGGGTTCTGGAGAGGAGGGTCCATCGGATAGTCGAACCTCGGATTCAGGAGGAGCAGTGTGGTTTTGCTGGTCGTGGAACACTGGACCAGCTCTACACCCTCAGCAGGGTCCTGGAGGGCGCGTGGGAGTTTGCCCAACCAGTTTACATGTGCTTTGTGGACTTGGAAAAGGCATTCGACTGCGTCCCTCGGGGGGTTCTGTGGGGAGTACTCCGGGAGTATGGGGTACCAGACCCATTATGGGCTGTTAGGTCCTTGTATGACCGGTGTCAGAGCTTGGTCCGCATTGCCGGCATAAGTCAGGCTCGTTTCCAGTGCGAGTTGGACTCCGCCAAGGTTGCCCTTTGTCACCAATTCTGTTCATAACTTTTATGGACAGAATTTCTAGGTACAGCCAAGGTGTTGAGATGATATGTTTTGGTGTCCTTAGAATCGCTTCTCTGTTTTTTAGCAGATGATGTGGTCCTACTGGCTTCATCAGATCGTGATCTACAGCTTTCGCTGGAGCGGTTTGCAGCCGAGTGTGATGCGGCCGGGATGAGGATCAGTTCCTCCAAATCCGAGGCCATGGTCTTGAGCCGGAAAAGGGTAGAGTGCCCTCTCCAGGTCGGGGAGGAGGTCCTGCCCCAAGTGGAGGAGTTTAAGTATCTCGGGATCTTGTTCACGAATGAGGGAAAACTGGAGCGTGAGATCGATAGGCGGATAGGTGCAGCGTCCGCAGTGAAGCGGGCGCTGTACCGGTCTGTCGTGGTGAAGAGAGAGCTGAGTCAAAAGGCAAAGCTCTCAATTTACCGATCGATCTACGTTCCCACCCTCATCTATGGTCATGAGCTTTGGGTTATGACCGAAAGAACAAGATCTCGGATACAAGCGGCTGAAATGAGTTTTCTCCGCAGGGTGGCTGGACTCTCCCTTAGAGATAGGGTGAGAAGCTCAGTCATCCGGGAGGGACTCGGAGTAGAGCCGCTGCTTCTCCACATCGAGAGGAGCCAGTTGAGGTGGCTCGGGCATCTGGTTAGGATGCCTCCTGGACGCCTCCCTGGTGAGGTGTTCCGGGCATGTCCCACCGGGAGGAGACCCAGAGGAAGACCCAGGACACGCTGGAGGGACTATGTTTCTCGGCTGGCCTGGGAACGCCTTGGGATTCCCCCGGAGGAGCTGCTCCAAGTGGCTGGGGAGAGGGAAGTCTGGGCCTCCCTACTTAGGCTGCTACCCCCGCGACCCGACCCCGGATAAGCGGAAGAAGATGGATGGATGGATGGATATTAGCTTTAGGAGATGTTTGAGCTAAAATTCGATTTATTTATAATTTATCTTTGCAGCGCATGCGCACGTAAGACCGTCAAAGCGAAACCATTAAAATAGAAGAAGAAAAAGAATATACAGTATCTTTCTTGGCATATTTGCACCAAGGTACAAAACATTGCAATTGGCGCGCGCACCATCCTAAGAGGGACGTACGCATGGAAAGCTGCAGCAATAATTAAATCGCGCCGCCAGACAATCAGATATGGAAAAAAAGGAACATACAGTCGGATAATCATTGGTATTCAAAAAAGAATCTATCACATTTTGTCTTAGGACATTCTATGATAAAGTCAAAAAACTCTACCAGCTCAGCACGGATAAAGACAAAGACATGTTGCATTTTGGTGGCAAAGCAGGGAGATAGTCTGTGAGTAATCATTTCAGATAAGCACAGTCTGCAGATGGGCTCAGCTCGGCTCCATCTGAATGCACACAGAGACCTCTGGGGGGGGGCGACAGTTTTTCAACAGCTTCAGACTCCAGGAGAAGTTTTGCAGTCAGCCTTTTTCAAGGTTGCTTGAGTCCCGATTAGATTAGTTGCTTTATTTATTTTCAGGGCAGGCTACAGTGTACTCTGACTGCAGCCTTGAAGTCCAGGTGCCGTCTGGGTCCAAATCGCCGAATCATGTGAGGTTCCGAGCTACAAATCCCCGTCTGCCCCCTGATGTAGCCCGGGCTGTAAACGAGTCCCAAAACGCACTGCAGGTCCGCGGCTGTCCACCACTGTTCCCATCGTGCGATTCAGCTCGAACAACAGCTGGTTCATTGAGGTCATAGCCCGGATCAAAGAATCTTGTTGAGCAGGAAGTTTCGCCAGCGCGTTGATCGCCGCGGTAGTCCTCCTCAGCTTCCAGTAGCAGAACCCTCCGCCTAAGCCAAAAAGCAGAGCAGCTGCTACCAAAATTCCAATTATCCACAGATCTTCCACGTCTTCGACAGAAAGAACGGTCAGACACATTAACTTCCACTCTCCCCACGAGTCCATAATGTAGCCAACCGCATGCGTGTCGAGGGGGCACGCCGGTTCTCCTGGTCCGGAGCGCTTCGTGGAAAAAATTTTATCGATAGAGGAGACAGCCCACGCAATTAAATCCATTTCCAAATTGCTTCGAGTGAGCACTGAAGAGTTGCAGACGAGACAAAAATGCAAAAGCAGGGAGGAGGAAAACTTTAGGGCAGGAGAGGAGCAGAAAGAGAAGCGACCTGCTTTGCCAAGAGCCGGAAGTAAAGTAAAATCCAGCTGATTTGACCATTATGAGCATTAAATAAGGAAAAGTTAAGCTCAGCTACATTTTGCTATAATGTCAGCAAACAAATATATGTTTTTAGGTGTTTATTTTGCTCAATTTTAAAGAAATGCGTTCCCACCCATGCGGGTGCACGTAGAGAAACAAATTTTTAAATCCATCTGATTTGACCATTACGTGCATTTATTAAGGAAACGTTCAGCTCAGACATATCTTTGCTATAATTTTCAGCAAACAAATAATTGTTTTTACCGTGTTAATCTTGTTAAAGTCCTTCTGTGAATGCTCCTGCGGCGGTGACGCGTAACATACGTGACGCGTCAGCGGTAACGCATAGATGCGACGTATACGGAGGTGAGACACGTTTATGGATTTTTCCACTTTATTGGACATAATTTGACTAATGCAACATATAGGGCGGAGCAACTTAAAGGGCAGAAAGTACGATATATGCTTTCTTTTATGATTGTCTACTGTTGTCATTATTCTTTGTTAAAATGTCTCTCTTGTAAACGAGTCCTTGTGTCATGGTCTGTCTTCTGTTGTCTGGTGTTTCTGTGTTCTGTCTGTTTGTGTTTCTTTTAGTCTTCTCTTGAGTTTAATTTAGTTCTTTGTCTCCTCTCAGTTGTCTAGTGTCTTTGTCTTGCCTTGTTAAGCTTTCTGTTTTTGTTTCTGTGTTCTGTTTGTTTAGTCAGCTCTTTGTTCCCACTGTGAGGTTGGNCTCTCCTGGACCTTAGAGACCTCTGAGACCCAATTGCAGATAAGCGATAATGGATGGATGGGTGAATGGATGGATGGATAAGTATAGGTGAAAGCTGTCAGCCAACAAATGATGCACGCACACACACACACACACACGCACACACACACACACACACACACACACAGGTTTGTTTTTCTATCTTTGTGGGGCCATTGCATTGACTTCCATTCATTTTCCATTCATTTCTATAGCCTAACTCTGAACTTTACCCTAAACCTAACCATTACCAATGCATACCTTACCCTAAACTTAACACATCCTCAATTCACACCTTAGTCCTAAACCTAACCCCTAACCCACCATTCATTCATTCATTCAACCTTTATTTATACAGGCTAGCCTCGTTGAGCCACGGGGACTCATTTACAAGAGGGACCTGTCTCACTCACACCCAGGGTCAATTTAGAGTCACCAATCAGCCTAACATGCATGTTTTTGGACTGTGGGAGGAAACCGGAGCACCCGGAGAAAACCCACGCATGCACGGAGAGAACATGCAAACTTCACCCAGAAAGGCCCCCGGACCGAGATTTGAACCAGGGACCTGCTCGCTGAGAGGCAGCAGCTCTACCAGTTGTGCCACCGTGCTGCCCACCAACGGGACTTCTTCTTATGGGGCCCGGGCTTTGGGCCCCATAAGAAGCAGTTGGTCCTCACAATTTGGTACAACTCAGAAAAATGGGCCTCCCAAAGTAACATAAACAAGGACACACACATACAGAGAGAGATAAATAGAGAGAGAGAGATAGAGAGAGAGAGAGAGAGAGAGAGAGAGAGAGAGAGAGAAGTCTATGGAGGAATCTTTATCTCATCAGAGCCAATCAAAAACAACAGATAAAGGCTGAGTTAGACTCGCGCTTTGGTCCGCAGGCTGGAGCGCGCGCACTGCGCGTGCATTGTGCCGTGCGGCGAAATGCTCTGTGTTTATAGTTGTCCCACGGCGGCGCATGGCAAAGTGCTGTTCTTTTACGGACCAGCAGGAGGCAGTACCCTCTAAAACCTGTGCATATGTTGCAAGAAAGGTGTAGAAGAAGAAATCTACCGTAGAAGAAGAACTATTTGAAATCACACAACAAAAACAAATAGCTTTCCGCTCGCATGCTGAACTGTTGTCTTTATTTGCGGCTTTAATGCTGTCAGGTTCCTCTGGTGTTAGACCCACGTGCAGGAAAGTGAACGAGGCAGGAGTTTAAAATAATAATTATTTATTTTAAACAAAAATGCTGTCAGGGCAGCCAAAAACTCACTCTGGTAAACTGGAGCAGAAACAGAGAAGGACATCAGAGTGGAGAGGTGAGGCCTGAGTTGTCTGTGTGAACAGAACAATGACCGGACACAAAGTGGAGGAGATGAAGGCTTTTTATAAGGCAGAAAGAGAGTGAGTAATGAGTTCAGCTTGGCAGGTGGCTGATGAGACAGGTGTGAATGATTAAGGCTACAGGCTTGAGCACAGAGAGACAGACTGAAAAGTGAGTGGGAAAATGACAGAGACTGAATGAGATAAACAGGAATCAAAGCTCAGAATGACAAAATGAAGACAGGAGGAAAACACAAATAAACATAAAGAAACAGACAGGGACAGAGCCTGACATAACCCCCCCTCAAGGGTGGCACCTGACACCCCTAAGACGGACCCCACAAGAACAAGGGCGGGCGGAGGGAGGCAACAGGCAGGACGGCGGGCCAACATCAGCCAGATCCGGGGGGCGCCCAGGAGGTCGCCCATCACCATCAGCCAGATCCGGGGGGCGCCCAGGAGGTCGCCCATCACCAACAGCCAGATCCGGGGGGCGCCCAGGAAGCCGCCCATCACCACAGTCGTCGGCCGGAACACCGTCGTCGGCCGGAACACCGTCGTCGGCCGGAACACCGTCGTCGGCCGGAACACCGTCGTCGGCCGGAACACCGTCGTCGGCCGGAACACCGTCCTCTGAGACGTTGTCGGGCGAGGAGACGTCGTCAGAGCCCTCTGAGACGTCGTGGACCCTCGTCGTCGGGCCCCTCTGAGACGTCGTCGTCGGGCCCCTCTGAGACGTCGTCGTCTGGACCCTCGTCGTCGGGCCCCTCTGAGACGTCGTCGTCTGGACCCTCGTCGTCGGGCCCCTCTGAGACGTCGTCGTCTGGACCCTCGTCGTCGGGCCCCTCTGAGACGTCGTCGTCTGGACCCTCGTCGTCGGGCCCCTCTGAGACGTCGTCGTCTGGACCCTCGTCGTCGGGCCCCTCTGAGACGTCGTCGTCTGGACCCTCGTCGTCGGGCCCCTCTGAGACGTCGTCGTCTGGACCCTCGTCGTCGGGCCCCTCTGAGACGTCGTCGTCTGGACCCTCGTCGTCGGGCCCCTCTGAGACGTCGTCGTCTGGACCCTCGTCGTCGGGCCCCTCTGAGACGTCGTCGTCTGGACCCTCGTCGTCGGGCCCCTCTGAGACGTCGTCGTCTGGACCCTCGTCGTCGGGCCCCTCTGAGACGTCGTCGTCTGGACCCTCGTCGTCGGGCCCCTCTGAGACGTCGTCGTCTGGACCCTCGTCGTCGGGCCCCTCTGAGACGTCGTCGTCTGGACCCTCGTCGTCGGGCCCCTCTGAGACGTCGTCGTCTGGACCCTCGTCGTCGGGCTCCTCTGAGACGTCATCCGGACCCTCGTCGTCTGGACCCTCTGAGACGTCGTCGGGCGCCGTCGAGACTGCAGGCGAGGAGACCACCGTCGAGACTGCAGGCGAGGAGACCACCGTCGAGACTGCAGGCGAGGAGACCACCGTCGAGACTGCAGGCGAGGAGACCACCGTCGAGACTGCAGGCGAGGAGACCACCGTCGAGACTGCAGGCGAGGAGACCACCGTCGAGACTGCAGGCGAGGAGACCACCGTCGAGGCTGCAGGCGAGGAGACCACCGTCGAGGCTGCAGGCGAGGAGACCACCGTCGAGGCTGCAGGCGAGGAGACCACCGTCGAGACTGCAGGCGGTGAGACCACAGTGGTTGGCACCAAGGGCAGGGCAATAGTTTGCAGGAGACGAGAGTGTGACCTTTCTCTCTCGGTCCAGGCTTCAGCAAACAGTCCAAACAGCCATGGGTCATCACCTACTATCTCCAACCGGGTAAACACCTGTATAAAGTCATCACTGGCCACCAACCTCTCCTGTAGATCATAGGAAGTGGCCACAGTGTCAATATATTTACGGGTTACCCGGTGGAGTTGGTCCCATTCTGAGCAGCGCTCGGTACTGTTCACAAAACCTGCTGGGTCTGGGTCTGGTCCGGTCATTCTGTCAGGTTCCTCTGGTGTTAGACCCACGTGCAGGAAAGTGAACGAGGCAGGAGTTTAAAATAATAATTATTTATTTTAAACAAAAATGCTGTCAGGGCAGCCAAAAACTCACTCTGGTAAACTGGAGCAGAAACAGAGAAGGACATCAGAGTGGAGAGGTGAGGCCTGAGTTGTCTGTGTGAACAGAACAATGACCGGACACAAAGTGGAGGAGATGAAGGCTTTTTATAAGGCAGAAAGAGAGTGAGTAATGAGTTCAGCTTGGCAGGTGGCTGATGAGACAGGTGTGAATGATTAAGGCTACAGGCTTGAGCACAGAGAGACAGACTGAAAAGTGAGTGGGAAAATGACAGAGACTGAATGAGATAAACAGGAATCAAAGCTCAGAATGACAAAATGAAGACAGGAGGAAAACACAAATAAACATAAAGAAACAGACAGGGACAGAGCCTGACAAATGCATGGAGTCAGCGGAGGAGAAAGCGATCACGTGACTTTTGGCGAAAAAACAAAAGAAAAGTCAGACTCCAGATCAGGAATGAAGGAGAATTCAATACATTTTATGTCACAAAACATTCCTCCATGTGTCGCGACTCCGTCTCCACGACCACAGCGGCGCAAACAGCTGCAGGCTCCGGCGTGAAGAGGGTGAAGGCTGTCGGTGGGGACCTGTCAATCAAATCGTAGCGCCCACCGCGCGCGCATAGGCTTGCGGAGTTTCAAAAATTCAGAGGTGCACGACACGCGCTAATCCCACGCGCGGGGCCAACGCGCAGGGGCGGGGACTGTGAAATTGCGTCACTTTTGGAGCGCGCACCCTCGCGCGCTGCGCGACGCGTCAAGTATGAATCTAGCTTAAAGCAGACCAGTGAAGCTGACTTCTGAAATACTGACAAGCACCCCCCCCCCCCACACACACACACACACACACATACACACATGTCCACACAGAGAGCATAGAGAAATTTGACATGGCAGGGAACAGACAAAAATTCTTGAATTATCTCCAAGACAAGCATCATGAACTCATATTTGTGTGAGTGATAAACAGCATTGTGTTGATGTTTGCTTCTTTCCTTTTGTATGTGTAGGAGTCGGTCTGTTTATATTATTAATTATTTTATTCCATTGTCTCATCATAATTATTTTTAGCCTTTGATGGTCCAATAGCACCCTACTTGTAGATTTCAATGAAACATCTATTTATGCTGTCAGTCCTTCTGAAGCTGTGTAATTGCTGTTTACATCCATCAAGTGAGGGAGAGCTTCCTGTGAAGTGCTGATGAGGTTTCAAAGAGTCTGTGAAAGCCTTCATATTAATTTTTTTGTTGTTGTTGCATGTATTAGACAAATATTCTACATCAGGGGTCACCAACACGGTGCCTGCGGGCACCCGAGTGCCCAAGGACCATTTGAGGTGTTAAAAAAATAGCACAACTCACTACTAAGCTGCATTTAAAATTTCATTTTATTCATATGTTATTCTTTTTTTTGTATTTATATATATATTTTAAAATGTCTATCTTAAAAATATGTTCTTAAAAATATGTTTATTATACATTTTTTTCAATTTACGCTTTGTTATTTCTGAAGAGTTGATCAAACTGGTGCCCTTTGTATGACTCCATACCCACGAAGTAGCTATCAGTTTCGAAAAGGTTGGTGACCCCTGTTCTACATAATCACAGTTAGTGAATACCGGCATAATAGAAAAACATGCTTACACCAGTCTGTTTTAATTATTGTAAATCCAAAATGTATTGAACAAGAAATTTGGCCTTGTTCTTGTGCAATCTTGAATCTAAATGTCCACAGTTGAAGACAAGCAATTTGGCACAACACTAGAAACCAGTTTGTGCCTGGTCACAGGCATTGCTATGTGAAGTTTGGTGTTCCAGCAGCATATTGCAATATGTATTAAAATTTTAACAACTCTAAAAAAAAACAATAGTTTGTTTTATGGTAAATAATTTGTTCATGACATAAGTGTGCCATATCCACTTCCATCCATCCATCCATCCATCCATCTTCTTCCGCTTATCCGGGGTTGGGTCGCGGGGGTAGCAGCCTAAGTAGGGAGGCCCAGACTTCCCTCTCCCCAGCCACTTGGAGCAGCTCCTCCGGGGGAATCCCAAGGCGTTCCCAGGCCAGCCGAGAAACATAGTCCCTCCAGCGCGTCCTGGGTCTTCCTCTGGGTCTCCTCCCGGTGGGACATGCCCGGAACACCTCACCAGGGAGGCGTCCAGGAGGCATCCTAACCAGATGCCCGAGCCACCTCAACTGGCTCCTCTCGATGTGGAGAAGCAGCGGCTCTACTCCGAGTCCCTCCCGGATGACTGAGCTTCTCACCCTATCTCTAAGGGAGATAGATCTCATGAGATCTCATATCCGCTTTGTATGTGTTAATATGAAAACAATGTGCAAAATAACACTTTGGAAAAATAGTTCTAAGATTAATCATCCAGGCAGATAACAAAAAAAGGTTAAATCGTCTCATTTGGACTAGTTTCTTTAAGTAAGAAATGTTTCATCCCCCATCCAGAGGACTTACCATACCACTTTATTTATAAAGCACTTTAAACAGTGACAGTGCACACCAAAGTGATGTACAGAGATAGGCAGACTAAGCACACAGCAACAGATTGCATAACAGGAAATTGAATGCAGAAACAATAAACAATAGTAGATAACAACAACAACAGCAATACGACCAACACTGTGTGATGCACACAGGCTCAGCACAGATCACACAGTGCTGAAAGCCAGGGAACAATACAGTGTAGTGTGTTTTTAAGTGAGATTTAAAAACTGTGAGGGAGGGGGCCTGTCTGACAAGCAGGGGTAACTCGTTCCACAATCTTGGGCCTGAGACAGAGAAGGCCTTGTCACCTCTGTACTTGAGATGGGTTCCTGGAACTGTGAGGAGCAACTGGTCTGCTGAGCTGAGAGAACGTGGTGGGACATATGGCTGCAGCAGATCAGTAAGATAGGAGGGGGCAGAGCTATTTAGTGATTTATAGACATACAGGAGCATTTTGAATTGGATTCAAAGGTGAACCGGTAGCCAGTGCAGGGAGGCCAAAACGGGTCTAATGGGCTCTCTTTTGCTTGTGCTGGTTAAAAATCGGGCTGCCGCATTTTGGACCAGTTGAAGTTTAGCTATGGAGGTGTGACTGATACCAAAAATGATCGAGTTGCAATAGTCGAGCCTGGATGTAATGAATTCATGAATTACTGTCTCCAGATTGTTTTTGGACAATATGAGCTTCAGCTTAGACATCTGCCTCAGCTGGAAAAAGCAGGATTTAACAATGATATTTACATGATTGTTGAGTTTCAAAGAAGGGTCAAGTATCACTCCTTGATTAGTGACTCTTTGTTTCACTAACGGTGACACAACGGATAGGTCGATGCATTGCTTGGTGATTGCGTCATTGGGCGGGAACAACATAACTTCAGACCTCTTCTCGTTGAAACTCAAGAAATTTAAAGCCATCCAGTCTCTGATGTCAGCCAGGCAGTCCGGTAACGGTTGAATAGAGCGAGTACCGTTAAGTCTGATGGGGAAGTAGATTTGGCAGTTGTTCGCGTAGAAATTAAAAGGTATGTTGTGTTTCCTGAAAATAGCACCTAGTGGCAGCAAGTATAAAGAAAATAAAAGAGGACCGAGGATGGACCATTGCGGTACCCCCCATTTAAGCGCTGCAGAGGCTGAACTAAAATCTTTGATGGAGACACAAATGGACCTGTCAGCGAGGTAGGCTCTAAACCAGGGGTCCCCAAACTTTTTCCTGTGAGGGCCACATAACTTTTCCCTTCTCTGGTGGGGGGCCGGAGTCAGTTTGTAACAGGATAAAGTGTGACGATTGCAGGAGTGCCTAAATGTAAACATGTATTGTTTTCCAGAAAGCACAATCAAATAACCCTCTCTGGGTTCTTCACAGATGTTGGAACAA
>JBBPBX010026609.1:19395-37970 GCA_038048925.1 Garcialebias charrua | reverse complement strand
TTGATAGGTTTGTAATACTGTATTGAACTGTATGAAATGGTAAGTGTAATTACACATCCGCGCCAGTAGGGGCAGTGGCGCTGTTATTGTCAGACTGAGCGCACAGAATAGTTTTTTCACAGAGTAAGAAGCCACAGCAGCGCATGAGAAGTTTTAGAAAGTGCAGTGAAGATACAGCATGGAGAAATATTTAACAGGGATGAAAAGAAAGGCGAAGACAGACGAAGATAATAAGAAAGCGTATTTAGCCTTGGCTTCACTGTGACGAAGGTGGGAGATGAGGAAAGACCGGTGTGTCTGTTATGTCTTAAAATATTAGCAGCGGACAGCATGAAGCCTAATAAATTAAGACGTCACTTAACCACATTACACCCCAATCACGCTGATAAGCAAAGTATTTTCAGCATAAATATTATTATATAAATAATCCAAAGAAGAAAAAAAAAAATCAGTCAGACCAGGTTGGACTCGAACCTGCGTCATCTGCATGAAAGGCAACGGTCTTAACCATTGTCCCATCTGATATATGTAGAAGTCTGCAGGTCTACTCTATTTAAAGGAAACGCTCCTCCTGAATTGTTATCGCATTTTAACTACATAAGTATCACGTTTTTACTACTTAGTATCACGTTTTTACTACATAATTATCACGTTTTTACTACATAGTATCACGTTTTCACTACATAGTATCACGTTTTTACTACTTAGTATCACGTTTTTACTACATAATTATCACGTTTTTACTACATAGTATCACGTTTTTACTACATAGTATCACGTTATTACTACTTAGTATCACGTTTTTACTACATAATTATCACGTTTTTACTACATAATTATCACGTTTTTACTACATAAGCTCCAAAAAAATATTTTCATGGTTGAATGCAATGCCCTTCCGTAATTAGCTCCAAGATTTTATCCGTGAATGTTTCTATATTTGCTCCTGGTGATCTATATACACAACTTATTATTATGTTTTTATCGTCTTTGTTTATAATTTCTATTGTTATCATTTCCATAATATTATCAACTATTATTGACATTTCACTATTTAATTTACATTTTATTTCATTATTGACAAATAGAGCGACTCCACCACCTCTTTTATTATTTCTGTTCATATGATATAATTAATACCCCTCGATGTGAATATTACTTGTGTTATCATCATTGAGCCATGTCTCTGACAGCGCTATTATCGTAAAAGTTCTATTTAACTGTTTTAAATAATCTGTTATTTTGGATATGTTTGCATTTATTTTACTTCCGCTTCTCGGCAGAGCAAGTCGCATATCTTTTTGCTCCTACCCTCCCTAAGTTTTCCTCTCCCTGCTTGCTTTCTGTCTCGTCCGTGACTCTTCAGCGCTCACTCGAAACAATTTGCGATGGATTTAATAAATTGGGCTGTTTCATCTATAGATAAGATTTTTTCCACGAAGCGGACCGGGCCAGGAGAAGCGGTCTGCCCCTCTGACACGCACGCTGTCGGATACATGATGGACTCGTGGGGACAGTGGCAACCCATGTGTTTGACCGTCCTGTCTGTCGAAGACGTGGAAGATTTGTGGATTATTGGGATATTGGTGGCAGCTGCTCTGTTTTTTGGCGTGAGCGGAGCTGTCTGTTACTGGAAGATCAGGAAGACTGCGGCGGCTATCGGCGCGCTGGCCAAACTTCCTGATCAGCAAGAATCTCTGATCCGGGCTGTGAGCTCCTCAACCCAGCTGTTGTACGAACTGAACCGCACAATGGGAGCGGCGGTAGACCACCGCGGACCTGCGGTGCGCTTTGGAACTCGTTTACAGCCGCCCGGCATTAATCAGGGCACGGATGGGGGTTCGTAGCTTCGGAACCTCATATGATTCGGCGATTTTGGACCTGAACAGCACCTGGACTTTGGAAGGCTGCAGTCAAAAAGAACACTGTGGCCTGGATTGAAGATAAACAATAACTATCTAATCTAGTTTCTGCACGACCTTGGAAAAAGAAGAAGGCTGTCTGCTGGAAACTATTCTCCTGGAGTGAAGCTGAGAGACATTGCTGACCCCCCCCCCTCCCTCCCCAGAGGTCTCTGGGAGTGCGCTCGGAGGCGCCAAGCTTAACAACTGCTGAACTGTGTTATCTGAGTGCTGCTCACAGACTCTTTTGATCTCCTTGCATGTCGTCAAATCTGCAACAATGTCTTGTCTGGTTGTGCTTATTGCTGATAGAGTTTTTGGGACTTTATCATAGAGTGTCTTAAGGCAATCTTTGATAGATTCTTTTTTTGAATATCACAAATGATACCTATTGTGCTTTTCCTTTTTTCCATATCTGTTTGACCTTCATCCGGAGACGATGAGTGCGGCCGCGCAGAAGAACATGTCATGTGTTTGGAAATGCTGCAGCTTTGCATACTCTCCCTCTTCTGGACGACTGTGTATACATAATCACGTTGTATTAATTAACTGGTGCAATGTTAATAAATAAATCTCTTATCTCTCTTATCTCTTATCTTATCTCTTATTTATACTTCTGCTATTAAAGTGAATAATAGAGAGAACTCCATTTAATATATTGATGTCATTAAACTGCTCTTCATTATAATATTCGCTATCTTTTATTACAGGAAAAAAAATTGGATCAATCACATTTTCAACATTATATATTTTAGGTTCTGAGTCTTCGTATGTTGTCATGTTCTAATGTATTCCCAGCTGGCATTTTGACGTCTAGTCACCGTTGAATCAACATCAGACGGTCGTGTTGGATAACCGTTGAATTTTGTGTTGATTTTGCAAATCTAATCAACGTTGAAGTAGCAACATCATTTCTACGTCAGATTTTCAACGTTGAAATCAACGTTGAAGTAGCAACATCATTTCTACGTCAGATTTCTCAACATAGGTGAATTTGCCAACGTTTATTCAATATTGATTTTGGTTTAGATTTTGCAAATCTAATCAACGTTGAGGTAGCAACGCCATTTCCACGTCAGATTTCTCAACATATTAAGTCCTGCATTTTTACAGTTTGACACAAAAATACATTTTGATCACTGGAATCCTGGCAAAAACCAATGCAGATTTGTTCCTGTCTTTGATTTTATACGTCTACCTTATAATGTTTTGCTAGTTTTTTGATACTTTGTTAAAAAAAAAAACTTTCTTTTTTTTTCTCTCTTTTGTTTTCGATTGTTTGTTTGTTTATTGTTTAAGGAAATTCTACCACTGCTGTTCATTGTTCTTTAGTTTTAGCAGGCCGCTTTCATAAATGAGCCCATGAGGTTCAAAAGATTTACCTGACTAAATAAAGGTTGAATGAATGAAAAGGATTGAGGTGCTGATGTGATCTCATCATATAACAGTACCACCCTAATTGGACTTGTCTATTTTCACTATGAACATAGCAATCACAAAAATGTCTGAAAAATAATTTAATCTACATTACATGTTTACAACACAGTCAGCTAGGAAGAATCCAACCGAGACCAGAAATTTAGAAAACTGCTTTATTGTCTTAGACAATAATAATAAAAAAAATGGCCCAAACATTGGGCAACACTGAAAGGAATTCTTGTCCATTTCTGCTTTTAAAGCACTTAAATCAATTTTAAATATTTATATACAGATTTCCTGTAAAATCAAAAAGATAAAGAAGATGTGGGCACTCAGCCTGGGTACAGCTGCTACTGGACCCCCAGGGTGTCTTTGGTGAACCTGTAGCCAGGATGTGGGCACTCAGCCTGGGTACACTTGCTCGAGGACCCCCAGGGTGTCTTTGGTGAACCTGTAGCCAGGACGCGTCTCATACCCAGGAAAGGGACTGCCTGTCTTGGCCAAGGCTGACTGATCTGTTTAAAAAATAAACACAAAAGAAGAACATTTCTACAGCAGCTATTGTAAATGGTGGTATAATTTTAAGCAGTGGGAATGATAATTTTGCACCACAATTTTTAGCTTAACTGGGGCGAAAAAAGAAAAATGAACATGTGACATTTGCTGAAGTCAGTAAAAGTTGTTCAGACTAAGCAACGTGCTGCATTTATACTGTCAATATTATACTTTTGACCACAATTTACCTTTGTCCACGAGAGGAAGACCTCGACCTCCAACGCCGCCTCTGAGAAAGGGACTGCCTGTCTTGGCCAGGTCTGACTGATCTGTTTAAAGCATGCAACAGCAAAATTGGTACACATCGCATCGTGAGTTAGATGAATTGTTACATCTCTAATTTTGATCATATTTAAATTAAATACCTTTGATCATTAGAAAGAGACTCAGAGGGACTCCTGCTACCATTGCATCCCAAGATTTGAGATTGAGTGCTTGAGGGGATGTCCATCGGGGTTCTTTCTGCATTTTAGAGGGTTTAAACATAAGTGTTAATATGTCAAAAATGTAAATTACTTTACACAAGGTTTCCAAGTACCCCAAGGGGTACGTGTACCCCCATTTGAGAAACAGTGGAATACTAAACTTAAAAATATTTGATACTCAAAGACAAAACGGGTCTCACACAAATACATACCAAAATGAGCATTTGTCGTTTGTGGAGGAGTAGGCAGTATAGGGGATAATTAAGTTTTATCGTTTAATGTTAAACATATTTCTGAGACATTTTAGGCTTAGTGGCCTAACAGAGCAGACAAAAACATTAACACTAACACTGGACTGTTGTCTGCTAAATGAGGTGGTTGAAAAAAAAAGAGCTGGAGTTTAATGTTTTTGTCTGCTCTGTTAGGCACTGTTTCTCAAATGGGGGTACACGTACCTTCTCTGACCCCGGTCTCTATGCGTGTGTGTTGGTCTGCTGAAGGCGTGGACAGATGCAGCAGAGGCCCCGCTCCCGGAAGGAAGTCGTTGTTTGGGTCCTCAGCGTAGATACGAGCCTCAAACGAGTGGCCCCTCAGGGTTATGTCGTCCTGGAGGAGGGGCAGGGCAGGGGCTCCCCTGCTGCCACCTGGAAGAGATTTTTATTACAAAATAAACTAAACTTTTAGTATAAGTTATGGTTTCCAGAGAGTTTTCAGCTCTCCGTCTCACCCTGAGCTGCCACTCCACCAGGTCGGTTCCAGTGATCATCTCGGTGACGGGATGCTCCACCTGCAGCCTCGTGTTCATCTCCATGAAGTAGAAGTTGTGCTGAGCGTCCATTACAAACTCCACAGTACCTGCAGGAATGGATCACAACATTTGTAGTGGGTGTGTGTAATAAGTCGCTGTGGTGGGAGGAGTTTAGCTTTGCGTGTCTTCACCTGCTCCAACGTAGCTCACGGCTTTAGCTGCTCTGACAGCTGCCTCTCCAAGTTTCCTCCGAACCTCAGGGCTTATCCCAGGCTGAGAAAGTCCAGGTGGAAATATGGAGGAAGGTAAAGGAGAAACATGCTCACAAGTGTCTATAAAACATATCCACATAATTTAAACCTCAGGTGAAGAAGGTGCTGGTAACCTGTTGTGATTCATGAAAAAAGCTTCAAAACAAAATGCTTCTTAAGATCCCTCACGCTTTTGAAGCCTCACTGACCACAAAAAGCTGCCTGCAGTTAAATCCCAAAGTTGCTACAATCTTAAGGGAACAGAGATTTTTGTAAAACCACAGTACAAAACCAGATTAAAGGGACGATCTACTTCAATACAGGGAATTGGATTGTGGAATGGTTTGGAAAATGATGTAAAAAAAAAAAAAGCAAATTCAATGTTTATGTTTAAGAGAATGATCAAAACTAAATTGTTGAAAAAACACATATAAATTAGTTAAATGTGAAATGTACTAGAAATTGAAAATTGGGATGAGTTATTCATTTTGTTCTGTTATTTATAGATGATTATTGTTTGAATTGATTTTTCAATTGATTGTTTTAAAAAAGGGGCAGGTATAATAAGATTCTTCTTTCTGCTACCTTTCATTGTATGTTTTGTTTTCATACAATATGTGAAATTGTTTTGTGTTTTAATTTAAAATGAATAAATTAAAATAAATAAATAAATCATGTTTTTACTCAAATAATTCACGGGACTAAAAACAAATATTAAGAAAAAAATAATGTCACAATTACACAACGATGGAAGGATTACTTCACAAAAAGTACCCCAACTTCAAGTACCCCAACTTCAAGTCCGGATCTTTGAATTTAAAATGTCTCATGTGACAAAGATGCTGAATATAAACCCTCTGTTTTGGTTAAACCGTGTCAAACGGACATCTGTTTTAAATGTAAACAGCTGTGAACTCCACTCACCCCTGGAGCTTCCTCTATGATCTTCTGATGTCTCCGCTGGACGCTGCAGTCCCTCTCAAACAGATAGACGGCGTTACCGTGCATGTCTCCAAACACTTGAACCTCTACATGTCTGCCAACAACACACAGCGAGACATTTGAAAACTTGCTAGTTCTTCAAAGACCAAATCAAACAGTCCTCTGAGCGTACCTGGGATCCTCTACGAACTTCTCAATAAGCATGACGTCATCATTGAAGGACTTCCTGGCTTCACGTCTCGCTGACTCCAGCTGTTCGATTAAGTCCGAGTCTGACCGGGCGATACACATTCCCTAAAACACGCAAGGTTCAAATCAAGCTCGTGGAAGTTATGCTATCAAAGTTATTTCAGTTCTTCTCTGCGTCCTTTCACCTTCCCTCCTCCTCCACGGACTGCCTTGATCATCACAGGATAACCAATCTTTGCAGCCTCTGCCTGCAGCCTCTCGTTGGTTTGGTCCTCTCCATGGTAACCACCTATGATTGGCACCCCAGCAGCTGACATGATGTGTTTGGATGTGCTGAGACAAGAAAAAAAAAACTTGCATTATAACTTTTGGAAAAAAATGTCTACAGTTGCAAAGACGCTCAGTCCTCATCAGAAAAACTCAAAAATATGTGTTTCAGGAAGGTGGGTCACCTCTTGATGCCCATGTCTCGGATGGCTGAAGAAGGCGGTCCGATGAAGATGATTCCTTCCTGTTTACAAGCTTCTGCAAACTCTGTGTTTTCTGACAGGAAGCCATAACCAGGATGGACTGCCTGTAAACACAAACGTGTAACGTTTAATGAAGAGAAAGGTGGAAATTATTATTTTTTTAAAGATGGAGGATGAAACGTTCTTTATGACTTTAAAGGTTCAGTCTGCAGTTTCTGTAGAACAGCAGCACTTAGAAAAAATTTCAACAAGCAAAGCATTCTGATCCCTCCCCCTCAGAGCCATATATGGCTCTGCCCCCTTGTGGTCTGTTGAAATTCAAATTCAAGCTCTGTTTTTATTGGCTGATTCAAATTCAAGCTCGGTTTTTATTGGCTGGTTACAAACTTTGTTTTTATTGGCTGGAAAATGGCGGGTCACTTTTTCTTTTTAGAAATGCTTATTTACCACCTGGAGAAGCAAGGGGACAATATTTTTTTTTAGTTTTTTCAGAGATTACCTCTCTAACATCAATCTAGTGACAGAGTGAAGAAATATGTTAAAATATATATTGTTTGAAAAGTTACAGACTACATTACAATCTTACATACCCCAGCTTTAAGGAGAAAAAGTGGCCTGAGTGTCGTGTCGTGTTCCTCACATGGGACCCTGACCTCCTGGCCACTTCTAAAACTTTCTCCATGGAGAGGCAACTCTGTTGGGAAGGAGAAGGCCCGATGTGGTAGGCCTCATCTGCCTACACATGAAGCAGAAGAACAGTTTAAGATCACCATTCTGTTCTGCAAAGTAGACAGAGATGAATGAGAATATTTGATTAAGTGTCTCACCATGGCCACATGCATGTGTCTGTCTGTTTTTAACACTGGACTGCTAGCCTGGCTCCGCACGCTAGCAGTCCGAGCTAGCTAGCTCGGACCGCTAGCTAGCTAGCTCGAAAATATCGGCACAGCTAGTAAAGGCTTTACTCACGGTTTCAGCAGCCTGCAGCAATCAGATCTGTTGTCCGAAGAGGTTTGCTCATTAGCCCGGCTTAGACGGCGGTCCCTCCGGTTCACTCACGGCGCTTGGCCTCCTCCGGTCTCCGCAACTCCGATGTTAGCCCAGTTAGCACAGCACGTAGCTCCAGGCGCAGCTCCGACGCCAGCCCAGCTCCAGGCGGCAGTCCCTCGGCTCGCCCACGGCGCTCGGCCCAGCCCGAATCTCCAGGGGGCGTTCTCTCGGCTCGCTCACGGCGCTCGGCCCAGCTCGAATCTCCAGGCGGCGGTCCCTCGGTTCGCTCACGTGCTCGGCCCAGCTCGAATCTCCAGGCGGCGGTCCCTCGGTTCGCTCACATGCTCGGCTTCCTCCGGTTACAGTAGCTCGGATGTTAGCTCAGTTAGCACAGCACGTAGCTCCGATGCTAGCCCAGCTCGTAGCTCCCGACAGCGGTACACCGGTACTTGCACAGCGCTCAGCCTCCTTCGGTCTGCACTCCGAGGTCTGCACACGATACCTGTCAACGGCTTTTCAGTCCGTGCGGCGTTCAGCCTTCTCTGGTCGCGGCGGCTTCAGGTCGGCTAGCCAGCCTAGCCTGTGGCTCGAGAAGCAAGCTCACAGATCCGCGCTCGACCCCCTCCAATCAAAGATTCAAAATCGGTCAGCTCAGCTCGTGGCTTCTGGTGGCGACTCTTCAGTTCGTCCGCGATGTTTAGTTCGTGCCAGATATATATATATTTTTTTATATATATTTCTTTGTTTTATGTTGCTTTACAGCTGGAGCTCAGCTCTTGCCCTGTTGCTCCAGCAATGACGTCAGCGACGACCAATTTCAATATTTTCTTCAATAAACATTATAAATGTCACAATTGTAATCTTGTAAATGAGTAAAAAGTCTCAAAATTGTAGCTCAATTAATTTTGGAGTTATAGAGCAAACTGTGTATAAATATATTTCTGTTTCAGGATTTTTTAGACGTGTTTTAAATGTGACCGGGTTTCGTCACGCGGTCTTCAGCCCCACCCCCTGCAGCTTCAGCCGTATAAATTAGACCACGGCGCGGAGCGTGTCCGAGCAGGGGAGTCTGCGTCGGACACACGAGCTGCGCACGGTGGGAGCTCATCCTGGAGGTGGCAGAGCTCCAGGATGAGGAGGCCGGGTTGGCCCGGAGTGTGTCCGAGCAGGGGAGTCTGCGTCGGACACACGAGCTGCGCACGGTGGGAGCTCATCCTGGAGGTGGCAGAGCTCCAGGATGAGGAGGCCGGGTTGGCGCGGAGCGTGTCCGAGACTTTGGCTGCAATCCTTCGCGAACATCTTCAGGGGGCAGGACACGGGGGCAGTACTGCGCTGAAACCACGCCCACGCGCTGACACGCCCCTAGCGTCTTAGACCAGGAGAAAATTATGTTTTTTCATTATTTTTTGATAAGGTAAACAATGTTTTTAATCAGTCAGATGTATATGGGTGATTAATAACTTATGCCGTGTGACAAACTAAAACCACACATTGAAATTTACTTTACACGGTCTTTAAAATGGCAAACACAGAGAGTGTTACAGAGTAGGCTATATTATAAGAGCTGAAAACCACATTACAGCTTTAAGAAATGCTGGTGAAAGCATGACTGATGGACTGGTAGTGGCCATGGGTTACCAGAATCCTTCAAACCGCTTGCTGTCCACATAAGTCAAGATGAAGAAGACATTACTGTGTACATTTACAGACTTTAAGAGAAAACAGAGTACAAAGAAACTGAACAAATGAAAACAAAAGAGTCTTCTGACAATGTAATGAAAACATATACAAGACATAGTAGAAATTTTACTAACCTACAAGCAACAAGAAAAATGAAGATGCAAGTGTAATATGCTACAAATGTGGAACCGGCCCCGCCTCAGTGATAGCTTGACATGGACACCAGTGAGCAGTGACCCTGCTACCCGAAATGGAAGAAGCAGGTAAAGCTAATGGATGGATGGATGGAATCAGGACACTACCGGGGAGCCAAGATAACAGACAAGAAATACAGCATTTAGTGTTTCGTTCAGAACGGTGTGTGTTATGAGCATTCTTGACTACTAACCACATAAAAATAAATGTCTTTTACAATGTTTTATAATAAAAACAAATTATTTCACTGCATTTTTGCATGTCCTAACACTCAAAGGTACGGTGGCCGAGGGGTGCAAACGCACCGTACAAAGGAGATCATCAACTTGTGTTGCCAGGGTTCCCAGCATTTGATAAAAATAAAATTCCCTGAATTTTCCATTAGTAAATCCTGAAGTTCCAGGAGATTTTTCAGTCACACAAAATGTTCAGAACTTGGCGTCTTAGATGGCGAACAGTCACGTTTAGAGATGACAGGAAGTATACTGTAGCAGTTTGTGCATATGTCAAGCATTAATAATTATAGTGTAGAACATCAAAGTCAAGTCAAGAGGAAAGTCAAGACTGTAGGACTGAGGGCTGCAACTCTAAATGTGGGGACAATGACAGGCAAAGGTAGAGAGCTGGCTGATGCAGAGAAGAAAGGTAGAAGTTTTATGTGTCAGACCAAGTGGAAGGGCAGCAAGGCTCGCAGTATTGGAGCAGGGTTCAAACTGTTTTACCATGGTGTGGATAGAAAGAGAAATGGAGTAGGGGTGGTCTTGAAGGAGGAGTTGGGAAAGAATGTAGTAGAGGGAAAAGAGTGTCAGATAGGGTGATGTGTCTGAAGGTAGAAGAAGAAGGTCTGATGGGAGTGACAGATAGATGGAGAAAAGTTTCTGGAGTGATTTGTGACACAAAGGGTGTCAGCAAAGGTCAAAAGAAAAGTGTACAAGATTGTGGTGAGACCAGCTATTGTATGGTCTGGAGACAGAGACATGGACAAAAAGACAGGAGAAAGGACTGGAAGTGGCAGAAATGAAGATGTTGAGGTTCTCCTCAGGAGTGACACGGATGAATAAGATTAGGAATGAGATCATCAGAGGTACAGCACATTTTGAACAACTGGGAGATAAAGTTAGAGAGACCAGACTGAGATGGACATGTCCAGAGGAGGGACAGTAGGTATACTGGTAGAAGGATGTTAGAAATGCAGCTGATTGGTATTCCCCTTCCATTGGTCACCAGCAGGAATAACTTATCTCGGAATAAGAATCAGCCCTTCTCTTAAAAATCTGGTAAAACTTAACCTGGAACCAATTATGTCTGGAGTAAAGGAAGATCTACTTAGGTGGGGAACTTTACCTGTGTCCTGGTTGGGTAGGATGAGTGTGCTCAAAATGAACATATTACCCAGGATGTTATACTTTCTTCAGATGTTACCAAACTCATTTCCAAACAGCTTCTTCATAAATCTCAATAAGGTGTTTACACGTTTCATATGGCAAGGGAAAAAGGTCAGAATAAAATTAGGTAAATTACGGTACAAAGAAGTAAGGAAAGAGGAGGACTTGGAGTCCCTAACATGCATTTGTATTACTGGGCGACTCATACTTGAAAGAATGGGTGAATCCAGATACAGTAATAGGAACACATGGATTGATGTAGAATCCAAGAACTGTGGTATGTTGAACCTAAAAGATGGCCCCTTTGTTAGTTATAAGAAGGCAAGTGAGGTCAAAAACAATACTGTAGTCCTGAACACACTAATTACATGGAACAAGATCAAGACATATTTTTATATGAAGGATCACTTCTCCCTGCTAGCCCCTGTATGGAGTAACCCTGATTTCCCTCCGTCATATCAGGACCCGGTGTTCAAAGTGTGGCGAGATAAGGGTCTAGATTGCCTCACTAAATGTTTTGAAGGAGAAGCAATGGGATGGATCATTTAAAAACCTTCAACAATCTCATTTCTACTGCTTCCTGATGAGGCACTTCATACATAAAAATGCTAGGGCAAGACATTCTTATTAAGACCAAATGAAAGACATTTGTATCTTATATCTATGTTACCAGATACCATGGGTTACCAGAATCCTTCAAACCACTTGCTGTCCACATAAGTCAATATGAAGAAGACATTATACATTTATAGACTTTAAGAGAAAACAGAGTACGAAGAAACTGAACAAATGAAAACAAAAGAGTCTTCTGACAATGTAATGAAAACATATACTGTACAAGACATAATAGAAATTTTACTAACCTACAAGCAACAAGAAAAATGAAGATGCAAGTGTAATATGCTACAAATGTGGAACCGGCCCCGCCTCAGTGATAGCTTGACATGGACACCAGTGACCCTTACTTGGGTCGAATCTAGGATGTTCCTGTGATTATTTACAGAGACAATGGCAAATGGATTTGGATTGGCATATCGAGGATGACACCTGGACATCAATCTTGAGAAACACACATGTTGACGTGTAATGCGGACAGAGAGACACAATTTAAAATACTGCAGGCTTCATATCACGCCGATATTGAGGGGCAGGAATTTTCAACCTGTAGTAAATGTAATTTAGAGCTGGCACGTACACACGTTTTGGAAATTTGTAAAGATCGAGAAGTTTTGGGGTGAGGTACAGGCTGAGGTGACCTCTTTGATGGGGTATGACCTAGATTTATCACCCCTTCACTGAATTTTGGGAGCTAAAGTGGACAATGCAAAGAACACCCAGAACACTAAAATTATAGGAACATGTCTACATGCTGCAAGGAAGGTCATCCTCAAGTTTTGGATATTCTGAGAATACTTCCTCTGGAAAAACTGACCTACACCTTACGGGATGAAAGTGAGAGATTTGTTAAGATATGGAAACCACTGGACAGACTAGATCCCACAGGCCTCAACTTTACAATTACTGTACATAGATGACATGGTGCCGGATTAAAACTTTTTAATTATTACTATTATCTTTTATTTTTTCAGTTGATCTGTATTTTTTTCTCTTCTGTTTTTATGTGCTTTTTGGTTAGTGTAGAACCTGCTGTTTACCTGTTTTATTGAAATTGTTCATGTTGGGAGGGGAAAAAAAGAAGTACGGTAGGGGTTTCTCTATATATCCTATAATTAACAGGTGTGTTTGTATTTGCTATGAGAACCTCAAAAAATAAATCTGATTTTTTTTTAAATGCAGCTGACAGGAAAAAGACAAAGAGATATATGCGGTTGTTGGAGAGGACATGGAGGTAGTTGGAGTGAGATGGATGACTCACTGTGGCGGCCGCTGAACAGGGAAAAGCTGAAAGAAAATAAGTTAATGGAAAGCCACCTTAGCCAGTCAGTAAGGATACAAATATTATGTACCATACATTGTAGAAGCAGAACATGGACTCAACGATACTAGAATACCAACATTATTCACAGGTCAGAATCTTAAGAATATAATTTTTAATCAACAGGTCAGTGTTCACATTCCCTGTCTGGAAAATGTAAAAATAATTTCTAGGTTTTTCATGATTTTTAGTCACTGGGAAACCTGGTTGCAGCACTTCACATTACTTATTTTGCTTAAAATATTAAAATTGCCTGTTGCTCTTCAGACAAAAATGACCTACAGGGCCTCAGTCCTAAAACCCGTAGGTCATTTTGATCCAAGGGCATGATAACCACATGGGGCAGCTGTGGCTGACTGATTAGAGCAGTCGTCCTCCAATGCAAGAGTTGGGGGTTCGATTCCACCAGCAGTCACATGCTGAAGTGTCCCTGGGGAAGACACTGAGCCTCTCATTGTCTCCGTTGTGTGTCTCATCAGTGTATGAATGTGACAAAGCTCTGATTATTCTTTGTATAGAGTGCTGTATGAATGGATAAATGAGGACACAAGCTGTAGTGTAAAGCTCTTTGAGTATCTTGGTAAGATAGAAACGCACTACATAAATAGATTCAATTTACATTATGAGTATATTTTGACCTTAAAAGAAAACGGTGAGCAGAAATGTAGTAAAAAATATTTTAACGCAACAAAAACATCATTATGCCATTTCTGACAAATCAGTCTTTGGATAAAGACATAACATGTTCAAACCAACAAAACCTGACATTTCGATGTAAAAATCAACCTTCGTCAAAGATGATCAAGCTGAAAATTAAACAAAACGGTGCAAAAACAATTACTTGGCAAAAACCTTGTTTAAATTCAAATGAATGCCGATGAGCTTTGCTAAGCTTCAATGGAAAAACAAAACCATTACAAAACAAAATGATCAGTTTATAACAATGAATACTTTACCAGTTATTAATGACGATGCATTGTGATTCAGACAGTACTTTTATGAACAGGTCCACTTTGTGTTCAACATTTCCACCTGGATCAGATGACTTCCAAGACAGGAAGAGTGAAAAGCTCGGCTGCTGCCTTCTTCAGGGGTTGCCACAGCGAGCTGACTCGCACAAAATATTTGGAAATTGTTTTACGCCGGATGCACTCCCTGACGCAGCCTCAGGATTACAAGACACTGACCACCAAGCTACCGCAGCCACCAAAACAGGAAGAGTAAAGGAAGATAAAATTATAAATGAAACATTACAGATATGTAGTTATCTGAAGAAGAGCACCAACATTTGTTCTATTGTGTAAATCTAGGATGTAAACTCCTTCTTTCAAGACTTCACATGCACAATGCATTTTTTTCAACCTTGATTTAGATTTTACATGAATTTTTCTTAACGACTTCCATCACTCACTTTGACCTGTATTAAATCTTCAGGTCCATCTTGGTCACATTCAGAACCGGGGCCTTCATCTTGCATCCGCGACCATATCTTCTGGATTTTCACGGGGCACCACACAAACTCCTCTTTAGGAGTGTAATTAGTGTAAGCAAACCGCAGGAGCTGCCTGCGCTCCGTCTTATCCAGGACAGCAAACACAAAGTAGTTGAGGACACTTTCTTTGACGTTTGGAAGTTCTCCATGGACGAGGGTCTCTTCCAGGAAGAAGCGGACCAGAGGAGCTTGGTAGTGGCGGTACCCCAGGGTTCCCAGGCACTTCAGGATGCGGGTGATGCGCAGGTTGTTATGTGTGCGCCTGAAAAATAGTCAGATTGAAATGAATGCTGGAGTTTTATTTTCCCCTAAACTGCAGGTCTAGTTCACCTGTTCAGGTTGTCGAATCTGTCCAGCCAGTTCTCTGCTCTCCTCACTGCTCCTGTGGTCACATCTTCCAACTTAATGCCGTAGAAATCCAACATGAGATCGTATGACTTCAGCAGGTTTTGCTTTGCAAGGTTGTTTTGAGAGAAATCCTGAAGGAAATGCAGAACTTTGTTGAGAACTTGTAAAAACTCAGGTTTGTTCAAATACTGCCCTCCTTCACCGTAATCTCCTGTTTGGTCAGTGTGCTGGCTTGATAGTTCATCCCTGGTTCTTGCAGAGGAAACAACCTTTGAGAGAAAACTTTAATAAAAATCACAACAAAATACTTTACTGTACATTTGTAATCAAAGTGCAGCTTACCACTGAATATAGGTGTGCACAGATTCCAGTTTGTCATAATTTCCCTTCCATTGATCGTGGATTTCCTTTATGAAGATATCTGAAAACAAATGTAACATAAATAAATTGGTTCCTAAAAATATTAAATTATTCTGATTTATGCATGTTGTCGTGGTAGGTGAGGTTTAATTTATCATGTCAGCTGGAATCTTAAAATCAGGGGCAGGCTGTGTATACAGCCAAAAACTGGAAGGACAGAGTCAAGTGCGTAGATAACGTTGAAATAAAATGTGCATGATCTGTTTACAAGAATAGAGCAAAGTACGACAGGAGAAGCTTCTGGAACAATATTTGTTCAGGGAAGTCGCAGTTGGATAAAATCAAAACAAAGTAAAATTTCACTGTCTAAATTTGTTGTGGAAAAGTGGTGTAGGACTGAAATCCAGGTTTGGAGTAGGCCTGTCACAATAACAAACGTTGCTGGACGATTAACTGTCTCAGAAATTATTGCGATAAATGATAATATTGTGAAGTGAATATTGTGAATATTGTGAATGATAATCGGGTGAAGAGAGGGGCGGAGCTGTCAACTGACCACTACCTGGTGGTGAGTTGGCTCCGATGGTGGGGGAGGATGCCGGTCAGACCTGGCAGACCCAAACGTATTGTGAGGGTCTGCTGGGAACGTCTGGCAGAGTCTCCCGTAAGACGGAGCTTTAACTCCCACCTCCGGGAGAGCTTTGAACACGTTCCGAGGGAGGCGGGGGACATTGAGCCCGAGTGGGCCATGTTTCGCGCCTCTATTGTCGAGGCAGCTTATCGGAGTTGTGGCCGCAAGGTTGTTGGTGCCTGTCGTGGTGGCAACCCTCGAACCCGGTGGTGGACACCGGCGGTGAGGGATGCTGTCAAGCTGAAGAAGGAGTCCTATTGGGCCTTTTTGGCCTGTGGGACCCCGGAAGCAGCAGATAGGTACCGGCAGTCCAAGCGGCATGCGGCTCGGGTGGTTGCTGAGGCAAAAACTCGGGCGTGGGAGGAGTTCGGAGAGGCCATGGAGAATGACTTCCGTACGGCTTCGAGGCGATTCTGGTCCACCATCCGGCGTCTCAGGGGGGGAAAGCGGTACGCGACCAACACCATTTATGGTGGGGATGGCGTGCTGTTGACCTCAACTCGGGATGTTGTGAGTCGGTGGGCGGAATACTTCGAAGACCTCCTCAATCCTACTGGCACGTCTTCCACTGAGGAAGCGGAGCCTGGGGACTTTGGATCGGGCTCTCCAATCTCTGGTGCGGAGGTCGCCGAGGTGGTTAAAAAGCTCCGCGGTGGCAAGGCTCCGGGGGTGGATGAGATTCGTCCTGAGTTCCTTAGGGCTCTGGATGTTGTGGGGTTGTGTTGGCTTACGCGACTCTGCAATATCGCGTGGACATCGGGGGCAGTTCCCTTGGATTGGCAGACTGGGGTGGTGGTTCCCCTATTCAAAAAGGGGGACCGTAGGGTGTGTTCCAACTATAGAGGGATCACACTCTTAAGCCTCCCTGGTAAGGTCTATTCAGGGGTTCTGGAGAGGAGGGTCCGTCGGATAGTCGAACCTCGGATTCAGGAGGAGCAGTGTGGTTTTCGTCCTGGTCGTGGAACACTAGACCAGCTCTACACCCTCAGCAGGGTCCTGGAGGGTGCGTGGGAGTTTGCCCAACCAGTTTACATGTGCTTTGTAGACTTGGAAAAGGCATTCGACCGCGTCCCTCGGGGGGTTCTGTGGCGGGTACTCCGGGAGTATGGGGTACCAGGCCCATTGATATGGGCTGTTAGGTCCCTGTACGACCGGTGTCAGAGCTTGGTCCGCATTGCCGGCAGTAAGTCAGGCTCGTTTCCGGTGAGAGTTGGACTCCGCCAAGGTTGCCCTTTGTCACCGATTCTGTTTATAACTTTTATGGACAGAATTTCTAGGCGCAGCCAAGGTGTTGAGAGGATCCGTTTTGGTGGCCTTAGAATCGCTTCTCTGTTTTTTGCAGATGATGTGGTCCTATTGGCTTCATCAGCTCGTGATCTACAGCTTTCACTGGAGCGGTTTGCAGCTGAATGCGATGCGGCCGGGATGAGGATCAGTTCCTCCAAATCCGAGGCCATGGTCTTGAGCCGGAAAAGGGTAGCGTGCCCTCTCCGGGTCGGGGAGGAGGTCCTGCCCCAAGTGGAGGAGTTTAAGTATCTCGGGATCTTGTTCACGAATGAGGGAAAACTGGAGCGTGAGATCGATAGGCGGATAGGTGCAGCGTCCGCAGTGAAGCGGGCGCTGTACCGGTCTGTCGTGGTGAAGAGAGAGCTGAGTCAAAAGGCAAAGCTCTCAATTTACCGATCGATCTACGTTCCCACCCTCATCTATGGTCATGAGCTTTGGGTTATGACCGAAAGAACAAGATCTCGGATACAAGCGGCTGAAATGAGTTTTCTCCGCAGGGTGGCTGGACTCTCCCTTAGAGATAGGGTGAGAAGCTCAGTCATCCGGGAGGGACTCGGAGTAGAGCCGCTGCTTCTCCACATCGAGAGGAGCCAGTTGAGGTGGCTCGGGCATCTGGTTAGGATGCCTCCTGGACGCCTCCCTGGTGAGGTGTTCCGGGCATGTCCCACCGGGAGGAGACCCAGAGGAAGACCCAGGATACGCTGGAGGGACTATGTTTCTCGGCTGGCCTGGGAACGCCTTGGGATTCCCCCAGAGGAGCTGCTCCAAGTGGCTGGGGAGAGGGAAGTCTGGGCCTCCCTACTTAGGCTGCTACCCCCGCGACCCGACCCCGGATAAGCGGAAGAAAATGGATGGATGGATGGATGATAATATTGTTTGAAATTTAACAATAATTAACGGTCAAATTTTAGAAGAAATGTTGATTTGAAGTGTAGTACCTATTTTGACCACCTGATGGCAGAATAAGACTGTTTGAACCATAGGATGGATACAATAATTCTCAGTCGGGTCATCTGGAGAGTTTCTTTTTTTTAATAGAAATTAAAAAAATAAAGAATTAAAAAAATAAACTGTCCAGATGACCTGACTGAAAATTATTGGATTTGGTACCTGGATTATTGAGCATGAATTTTCTTACAAAAGATGGATAGTTGAGCAGCATGTCTCAAAGAAAAATGGGAGGGAGGGCCCTTGTCGTGACATGAGCTGACATGGTGGACGCTCGGTGATTTGAGCTCTTTAGCATAGCATTTTTCAACAAAGCTTTTAATAAAATTTAAAAAAAAAATCAATAAAAAAGTTCTCCGCTTCTTTTTGCAGAGAAAAACAACTTTTTACATGACGGCACATGTTTCAATCATGAACTTTGGA
>JBBPBX010026609.1:4888-18859 GCA_038048925.1 Garcialebias charrua | reverse complement strand
GGCTGTGCGATATGACGATATATATCGTGGGGACGATAGAAACGTGTCTATCGTGCTACTTTCCTTCTATCGTCTCTATCGTGATAAATAAGAATAAAAAAATAACTGTCGCAAAGAAGCTTCATATGGGGTTTTGCGAGATGACGGCGCTGCTTTATGTTTGACGCACGCGCGGGTTTGCAACACATGCTTTACGTTGTTAAACTCGAGAGCAACAGAGCCGCAGGCGCATGAAGCCGGCCGGTGTCTCAACAAGGAGAAACAGCTGCACAGGCAGCCCAAGAAGAATAACTTTTACCAAAAAGAGGGGGAAGCTCACCTTGTTAGCTTCCATTATTTCGCTCCGCTGAAACTCTGAGACAAAATGGGTCCAGAGGACACGAACCCAGAGTCCAACCGAGTCCGAACTCGGGTCCAGTTAACCAATACAAAACAGACCAGAGACACAACAGAACCGCAATCAAACGCAACGTTTTCTCTTTTCTGTTTCTTGCTTTGTTTACTCAAACTTCAGAGCGGATTTCTTCTTCGTGAGTTTCATTAGCAGCTGTTGTTTTACCGCCACCTGCAGGAAAAATTTGGACCAAAGTAGAAAAGGAGTTGTTTGTTTGTTTGTTAGTTTATTCATTTTATAATATGAAATACAACAATTAACGTATTCATAATAGAAAAAAATAAAAAAAAATAAAATGAAAGGTAGCAGATGAAGAATAAATCTTATTAAATCTGCTCCTTATTCATCTAATAACAGTTCAAACAATATTTTCTATAATAACAAAATAAGTAAATAACTCAGTCAATTTTCAATTCACATATATCACACATTAAATTAGATTCATTTATTTTTTTTAGCAATTCATTTTTTACCAGTTTCTTAAATACAAGGAATGATTTGGCTTCCTTAACATTTGTCATTTGGCATTAAGTCATTCCATAATCGTACTCCTTGAATTAAGGTAGATCTTAGGTAGATCTAGTTTCTACTTTGGTCCAAATTTCCTTGTTCGTTTTGTTCACATTCTTATAATTGTAACTATCTGTAGTAAAATAATAAAATAAAAAAACTTTGGTCCAAATTTTTCCTGTACACACATACACACATCGTGTTGTATATATCGTGATATATATCGTTATCGTGATATAAAAAAGTCCATATCGTGATATATGATTTTTTCCATATCGCCCAGCCCTAGTGGGAACGTAGATCGATCGGTAAATTGAGAGCTTTGCCTTTTGACTCAGCTCTCTCTTCACCACGACAGACCGGTACAGCGCCCGCTTCACTGCGGACGCTGCACCTATCCGCCTATCGATCTCACGCTCCAGTTTTCCCTCATTCGTGAACAAGATCCCGAGATACTTAAACTCCTCCACTTGGGTAAGGACCTCCTCCCCGACCCGGAGAGGGCACGCTACCCTTTTCCGGCTCAAGACCATGGCCTCGGATTTGGAGGAACTGATCCTCATCCCGGCCGCATCACATTCAGCTGCAAACCGCTCCAGCGAAAGCTGTAGATCACGAGCTGATGAAGCCAATAGGACCACATCATCTGCAAAAAACAGAGAAGCGATTCTAAGGCCACCAAAACGGATCCTCTCAACACCTTGGCTGCGCCTAGAAATTCTGTCCATAAAAGTTATGAACAGAATCGGTGACAAAGGGCAACCTTGGCGGAGTCCAACTCTCACCGGAAACGAGCCTGACTTACTGCCGGCAATGCGGACCAAGCTCTGACACCGGTCGTACAGGGACCTAACAGCCCATATCAATGGGCCTGGTACCCCATACTCCCGGAGTACCCGCCACAGAACCCCCCGAGGGACGCGGTCGAATGCCTTTTCCAAGTCTACAAAGCACATGTAAACTGGTTGGGCAAACTCCCACGCACCCTCCAGGACCCTGTTGAGGGTGTAGAGCTGGTCTAGTGTTCCACGACCAGGACGAAAACCACACTGCTCCTCCTGAATCCGAGGTTCGACTATCCGACGGACCCTCCTCTCCAGAACCCCTGAATAGACCTTACCAGGGAGGCTTAAGAGTGTGATCCCTCTATAGTTGGAACACACCCTACGGTCCCCCTTTTTGAATAGGGGAACCACCACCCCAGTCTGCCAATCCAAGGGAACTGCCCCCGATGTCCACGCGATATTGCAGAGTCGCGTAAGCCAACACAACCCCACAACATCCAGAGCCCTAAGGAACTCAGGACGAATCTCATCCACCCCCGGAGCCTTGCCACCGCGGAGCTTTTTAACCACCTCGGCGACCTCAGCACCAGAGATTGGAGAGCCCGACCCAAAGTCCCCAGGCTCCGCTTCCTCAGTGGAAGACGTGCCAGTAGGATTGAGGAGGTCTTCGAAGTATTCCGCCCACCGACTCACAACATCCCGAGTTGAGGTCAACAGCACGCCATCCCCACCATAAATGGTGTTGGTCGCGTACCGCTTTCCCCCCCTGAGACGCCGGATGGTGGACCAGAATCGCCTCGAAGCCGTACGGAAGTCATTCTCCATGGCCTCTCCGAACTCCTCCCACGCCCGAGTTTTTGCCTCAGCAACCACCCGAGCCGCATGCCGCTTGGACTGCCGGTACCTATCTGCTGCTTCCGGGGTCCCACAGGCCAAAAAGGCCCAATAGGACTCCTTCTTCAGCTTGACAGCATCCCTCACCGCCGGTGTCCACCACCGGGTTCGAGGGTTGCCACCACGACAGGCACCAACAACCTTGCGGCCACAACTCCGATAAGCTGCCTCGACAATAGAGGCGCGAAACATGGCCCACTCGGGCTCAATGTCCCCCGCCTCCCTCGGAACGTGTTCAAAGCTCTCCCGGAGGTGGGAGTTAAAGCTCCGTCTTACGGGAGACTCTGCCAGACGTTCCCAGCAGACCCTCACAATACGTTTGGGTCTGCCAGGTCTGACCGGCATCCTCCCCCACCATCGGAGCCAACTCACCACCAGGTAGTGGTCAGTTGACAGCTCCGCCCCTCTCTTCACCCGAGTGTCCAGGACATGCGGCCGCAGATCAGATGAGACGACAACAAAGTCGATCATTGAACTACGACCTAGGGTGTCCTGGTGCCAAGAGCACATATGGACACCCTTATGCCTGAACATGGTGTTCGTTATGGACAATCCATGACGAGCACAGAAGTCCAACAACAGAACACCACTCGGGTTCAGATCAGGGGGGCCGTTCCTCCCAACCACACCCCTCCAGGTCTCACTGTCATTGCCCACGTGAGCGTTGAAGTCCCCCAGCAGAACAAGGGAGTCCCCAGGAGGCGCACCCTCCAATACCCCCTCCAAGGACTCCAAAAAGGGTGGGTAATCTGCGCTGCCGTTCGGCGCATAGGCACAAACAACAGTCAGAGCCCGTCCCCCCACACGTAGGCGAAGGGAGGCTACCCTCTCGTTCACCGGGGTGAACCCCAACGTACAGGCACCAAGATGGGGGGCAACAAGTATGCCCACTCCTGCTCGGCGCCTCTCACCAGGGGCAACTCCAGAGTGGAAGAGTGTCCAACCCCTCTCAAGGAAACTGGTTCCAGAGCATGGAGTTGTACCTTTCACAGACATCATTCAGTGTGTTAGCTTACTGTCTGGTAAACATGGTGCCTCTCCAACATAGAACATTAAATTTGGCTGCTCATCCTGTTAAGAAAAGCAAACAACAACAACATAACTTTAACGTATTTACAAAAAAACGGTCACTTTATAAACACTGATCAGTACTTACAGATGACTGTGGGTTCCAGTGGTGATTACGGATTAGCTGCTGTGAAAACAGAGAACATGTTGATTTATTGACACTTTATGTATACAGGTGGTCTCATTGGGTCACGAGAACTCATTTTCAAGACCTGTTTTGGGAGCAGATGGGGGTTAAGGGCCTTGCTCAAGGGCCCAGAGTGTGGAGGCAGGTGTGGGTGTTTCACCTTTTCCATCCCTGACATTGTCAGTCTGGTACAAGTACTTTGTTACTGTACTTAAGTACATTTTTCATGTATCTGTACTTAAGTAGAATTAAATGTGGGTACTTTTACTTTTACTCCACTACATTTTACATGAAGTATCTGTACTTTCTACTACACTACATTTCTATAATGTGTTGAGTTACAAGTTACATTCACGTTGCAGTTTTTTTATTTGTCGTTAGTTTGAAATTAACTGATGTCGAGAGAGGAGTTGGTTTATTGAATCACTGCAAAGTGGACAGGTAACATTAGACCCACCTTCAAGAAGAGCTGGACCAGTGAAGTATATTCTATATACGTCAGTGAGCTGGGAGCACCCACAGCCCCACTAACACACACAAATTGGATTCTACTGCGGAGAGTCAGCAAGAAGATACACATCACCCATGACCTTATTGAAAGACTATTGAAATATTATTGAAAGACTATTGAAAGACTATTGAAATATCATTGAAAGACTATTGAAATATTATTGAAAGACTATGTGGGTAAAGCCATAGTATTTAAGACTATTGAAGGACTATTGAAATATTATTGAAAGACTATTGAAATATTATTGAAAGACTATTGAAAGACTATTGAAATATTATTATTGAAAGACTATTGAAATATTATTATTGAAAGACTATTGAAATATTATTATTGAAAGACTATTGAAATATTATTGAAAGACTATTGAAATATTATTGAAAGACTATTGAAATATTATTGAAAGACTATTGAAATATTATTGAAAGACTATTGAAAGACTATTGAAATATTATTGAAAGACTATTGAAATATTATTGAAAGACTATTGAAATATTATTGAAAGACTATTGAAATATTATTGAAAGACTATTGAAATATTGTTTTAATACTGTTTTAGTGTTTAAATGGTAACTGTTGCACCGAGGGACTGAGAGAAACACAATTTCAATCCTGTGTATGTCCTGCACATATTGCAGTTCTGACAATAAAGTTGACTTTGACTTTGGTATTATTGAAAGACTATTGAAATATTATTGAAAGACTATTGAAATATTGTTTTAATACTGTTTTAGTGTTTAAATGGTAACTGTTGCACCGAGGGACTGAGAGAAACACAATTTCAATCCTGTGTATGTCCTGTACATATTGCAGTTCTGACAATAAAGTTGACTTTGACTTTGGTATTATTGAAAGACTATTGAAATATTATTGAAAGACTATTGAAATATTATTGAAAAACTATTGAAATATTATTGAAAGACTGTTCAGTACAGCAGGACATATTCTCTCTCCCAAAAGAACCAGACTGGACTCAAAAAACTTTGAAAACCAACTTCTTCTGAACTTGAACAAAAAATTCTTGCTGCAATATTAAAATGTGTCAGTTCATGGATGTTAGGTTTCCAAATGTCTCGACACTCAGGTCCAAGTTTTGAAAATGGTGTCAGGAAGTTAAAATATTGTTCACTATTGACCCATTACCAGGTTGACTAGACAGTATTTTAACTAGAGATTAAGACAAACTGCAGTTGAAATGATCAGATATTCCTTTGTTAGGTCTAATGTTCCGTTTTTTCAATCATACAACTTTTACTTAATGTGTTTACTGCAGTTAAAATGACACATTGGTTTTACTTCGTGTTAAATCAAAACTTTCATAGGTATAATAATTTCTCTTTTTTATTTTGCTTAATGACATTTAACTCTGCATGTCATCCCTGAAATTCTGACGCACAGAATCGCAAGTCCAAGTGTGAACTGTGTCACAGAGTAAAAACAATAAAAACATGTACTGTATTATCTGCAGCATTGTTCATTAAAATGACTCAACACTATTAATGTATTACAGAAAATATACATACAGTACACACACTTAAAGATATACGTAGTATGTAGACCATTGCATTAGTTAATACATTCAGCAAGTACTTTTACTTTAATACTTTAAGTATTGTTCAAATAAGTACTTATTTACTTTTACTTAAGTAAAAATATTAATATGGTACTTCTACTTTTACTAGAGGACATTTTTGTCTGTTTATTTGTACTTTTACTACAGTGTTTGAGTACTTTCTCCACCACTGCAGTCTGGGGAGTTGAATCTACGACTTTCTGATGACAAAGGCCCATCTTCTCTAATCTCTGCACCACCACTCGCCTAAAGTGTGTGTGTGTGTGTGTGTAAAACTCACTGGATAGTCATGCCTGTAGTTCTGCATGTCCTTGGCAGCACTCTTGAACCTGCTGAACTTGTACTGCAGAAGGAGACACAGTCAACAAGTTGTCCTCATGACTCCAGGACCAGGAAGTGAAACACTTCCTGTCAAATACAGATGTCCAGATACCAGCACTTTGGTTTGGACTTGTTCCTGTTTAAAGTGCTTTATAAATAAAATGGTATGGTATGTCTCCTCACGTGTTTGTTGTTGGTTGAACTCCGGCCAGGTGTGGGGGGGTCCTGCCTCGGATCAGTCTCCCAGGTTGAATCACAGTCACAGTACAGCTCATCTGAGGGGGACACACGATATTCCTCTCCCTGGTCTCCCCCAGACGTCCCTCTCTCCCCCACATCCTCTTTTTCTTCTTTTCCTCCGAGGTTCAGCCAACGCACCGCTGGTCTGATGAAGAAGCCAAACACCGAGCCTATCCAGTACACCACTAACCAAAACCGAGAGAAACCATCAGACCTACGAAGTCTAGATGACAAATAAGTGATGGTGGAGAACATTCTGTGTAGAGACCGTTGACAGCGCGTCCTCATCACACCTGCTGCTGAATGAAGGAGTTCACTTTCACTTTCTCTCCTGGTGACTTCACTGGAACCGAAACTTAAGTTAGTTTTTTTTCTTTAGTCTTTGCTCTAGGGCTTGACTTTGAAGTTGTAAATTAGCTGCACGGTTTACAGTTATGAAAAAAACAACACTTATAAACCTGTAGAAATAATGAATAAACAAATATTTCTGTCCAGGAAATGGATTGACGTAATGCTCTCAGACGACCAACAAAACTTGATGTTGTATAAACAGTGGCGGAGCTAGACTTTTATTGCTGGGGGGGCCGAGGGGGGGGCAAGGCTATCGGTAAGGGGTCCACTTACAGTGGTAAAAATGGACTTGTCCCAACTTTTTGGGGATTTGTTGACGCTATGAAATTTTGAAACAACATATTCTTCCCTTAAAATGATACATTCTCGCAGTTTAAACTTTTGATCTGTGATCTAAATATTTTTAAGTTTTGAAATCAAGTCTTTTTCTAAACAGCTTTAGTGTTTGACTTTGTCCACACTCATAAAACACACAATGAAGTAAAAATTTTTTTTTTTAATGGTACATATCCCCCCCTGCTGCTTTGAGCATGTAACAGTCACAAGTGTCACAATACATTGTGGTACATAGTGCCACCTACTGTGCAGGAATGACCGGGTGTTGTGACATGTCAATCATGTCATACCATACCATTTTATTTGCTAAATCCATTGCATTGCTGTATAAAGTCAGGGACTTGTTTAATGATGAAGCTTTGTATATGTTGTACAATACATTAATTGTTCCACACTTGGTCTATTGTATTGAGGTATGGGGGAAGGCATGTAAGACAACTACAAATCCTGTTTTTGTTTTGCAGAAAAGAGCAATACGAGTTATCACTCGAAAACATAGCCATCATCCATCTAATGTATTATTTTGTAAACTGAAATTATTGAAATTTCACAACTTGATTGATTATAAAATTTTATTAGTTATGTATAAGGCTCACCAAAATGCATTACCTTTGAACATCCAGAGAATTTTTACAAAGAGAGAAAGCTGCTATAATCTTAAGGGGACGGAGATGTTCATAACAACTAAATTTAGAACCAGTTTGAAAGAACGATGTACCTCGATACAAGGAGTGAGATTGTGGAATAATTTGGAAAAAGATATTAAAAGTGCCAAGTCAATGCACATGTTTAAGAAATTGATAAAGTTTGGATTGCTAAAAAAATATGAAACTGTATAATGTGTTCTCATATGAATTGTTGTTCTAGAAGGATTTCATTTTTTGTTTTATTGTATTAACTGAAGAATGTTATTGTTTGAATTTTATTTATGAGAAAAAAGGGGCAGATATTATAAGAATTTTCTTCTCTCTGCTACCTTTCATTTAATTTTTTTTGGTTTTCTTTTCTTTTTGTTGTTGTTGTAAATATAATTGTTGTAAATATATAATTAATTTGTTTTTAGGTTATGAAATGAATAAAGAATTATTATTATAAAAAAATTATTATTATTATTTATAGAGCACTTAAAGTCTAGTCAAGTCATCTTAAAACAGTGACAAGGCCAACCAAAGTGCTGTCCAAACAAACAGGCAACACACACAATGAAGTACAAACAAACAAAAAATGAAAAAAATAAAAAAAATTCTGGGGGGGCCACTGGGGGGGAGGGGGGCAATCAGATGGCGGCGCCGCTGTGTATAAATAGTTCCTTTTTTTTAACATCGTTTGTTTAGTTTGTCATTGTTTTCTCGACCGAACAACGGCCGCGTTACTACGCAAATGTATGTGCGCGGAGCAAAAATAGACCGTCATATTCGGATGGTGACGAGGTTGCGTTGATGCAACTTCTGGCGGAGTCACTGATACACCTCCAGCATCTGAACTATCTCCTGTATAGGCAATTAGTGCCCATGCTACTTTGCCGCGAACAACACAGTTTGTTTTGTTTAAACAATGTCTATGTGTTAAATGCACGTCAAATTTTCACACGTATTTAATTCTTAAACAACACACCTGGTAAACAAATTCCACCTGTCCTCTTTCATCAACTGCACTTTCTATAAGCTTTAGTCTCTTCTCCTTGGGTGTTCAAGGTCAGCGCTAAACCACTTCAGCAAAAAGCAAAGGTACATTACAGTAGTCCCTCGCTACTTTGCGGTTTGTTTTTCATGGACTCTCTCTATCGCAATTTTTCAAAGTAAGTTTGGACATGACACAAGGTGGCTGATTGATGGATGAGCCGCATGATTGGCTGCATGGATATTTTTATTTGAAATAAATTATTTTAAATGATTTAGCACCTGTTTGCAGCCCACAGCTTCCTCCCACAGCTGATCAGCTGATCTCCATGCAGAGCGGAGAAGTTTAATAAAAAAATAAAAAAATAATAAAAAATAAAAAAAGTCACAAAAAAGGCGTTCAATACAGAAACAACTGGACTTTATTTGTAACAGAAGACGTTTCGCTTCCCATCCGAGGAGCTTTCTTAATTCCTCGGTTGAGAAGCGAAACGTCTTCTGTAACAAATAAAGTCCAGTTGTTTCTGTATTGAACGCCTTTTATTTTATTTGATCATGTCCTGGATGACTGAGAATTTTCACCAGCAAGTTAAAAAAATATGTCAAAGTAGCAAAACAGATAGATTATAAGGCAAATGTGGAAAACTAAAAACAGGAACATGTCTGCATTGGTTCTTGCCAGGAGTCCAACAGATTCTTAAAGCCATTTAGAGAAGTCAAGGTCGAGATCTTCAGATATTTTTGTAAGATATTCCAGGAAGCAGGAGCAGAGTAGGAAACAGTCCTTTTGCCTAGTTCAGTCCTCACTGAGGGAACACTGCAGGTAATCATGTCCTGAGAGCGCACGCTGTAGCTGCACTCACGCAGAGACATAGGAGGAGATGTATGAAGGCAAAAGACCAAGAAGTGATTTAAAGATGAAAATGTACCTGTGGAAGAGTTATATACTGTATATGTATGTACAGGTAGTCCCCGACTTACGAGCGAGTTCCGTTCCTGCGAGTTGCTCGTAACACAAAAATTCGTAAGTTGGAACATGAAGCACATGTTCTCGTAAGTCCGGATTTTCGCTCGTAAGTTGGAACATTTATGCTAGCGCTACTACGAACACTCGTTTTTCATCAAAAACGTTCATATTAGTTCATAAACATGGTCGGAAACGTGTTTCCAAACGGTTAGCTAACACACTTTCATCTAAAAACACAAAAAAGTGCTGTATTTTTTACAAATTTACTTCTCGTTCGCCAGCTCGTAAGTCCGGACGCTCGTAGGTCAGAGCGCTCGTAAGTCGGGGACTACCTGTATATATATATATATATATATATATATATATATATATATATATATATATATATATATATATATATATATATATATATATACTGTATATACACATACTAAAATATATACATACACTACAATAAACTATACTTACTACTTGTACTTACTACTTGTACTAGTTTTAATGTCCCTTCATTGGCTTCCTGTCCAGTTTCAAATCCATTTTAAAGTTTTATTGTTTGTTTTTAAGTCTTTGAACGGTTTTAGTCCCTCTTATCTGTCTGAACTGCTTCAACTTTATGTGCCATCACGTGCTCTTAGATCCGCTGACCAGATGCTTTTAGCAGTCCCGAAAACCTTTTATAAGACCAGAGGAGACAGAGCATTTTCAGCTCTGGCTCCTAAATTGTGGAACGAGCTGCCACTGAAGGTCAGGCAGGCCCCATCAATATCTGTTTTTAAAACTCGTTTAAAAACACATATGTTTTCATTGGCTTTTAAACCAGAATGAGTTCACATCTCTGTTTTAATGTTGTATTATTTTACTTGTGATGTTCTGATATTTATATGATTGAGATTGATTGTTTTTATTGTTATGTGCTTGTTTTTATTCTTGTACAGCACTTCGGACGGCTGCTGCTGTATTTTTAAGTGCTTTATAAATAAACTGGTATGGTATGGTATGGTATTATTCCTACTTCACGGTTTTTCACTTATTGCCAGGCTTCAGGGTACAGATTCCCCGCAATAAAGGAGGGACTACTGTATACCGTTTATTGGCCATATAATCCACTGTTTCTTTGCTTCAACCGTTTTATATTTATTGGACTAAACGCCTATATAAAAACAATAAACATCAATATGTATAACCAATATTTACGGTGCAGAGTTATTGCACTGAAACACTATTAGGGGCTGTGTGTGAGAAAAAAAAAAAAAAATATATACCGTATTCGCCGGCGTATAAGTCGCACCGGAGTATAAGTCGCACCAACCTAATTATGCCCAATTAAATGGAAAAATCAACGTATAAGTCGCACCGGCCTATAAGTCGCACCGGCCTATAGGTCGCACCTCACGTGAACTGGTGTTTTGCCCAAAATGGACTGGCTGCCAAATTGTTTGGAAGGACTTTTGACAAGATTATCACATAAAAACTACAGTATTTTGTTTGATGTGTCTTAGTTGAACTTTTCATTAATAAATGAACATTATTTTGGACTGGCTGCCAAATTGTTTGGAAGGACTTTTGACAAGATTATCACATAAAAACTACAGTATTTTGTTTGATGTGTCTTAGTTGAACTTTTCATTAATAAATGAACATAATTTTTGTATATTTTGTGTCTTTCATCATTTATCTTTAAAGATAAACACATAAAAATATATTTTTATTAGCTGACATTACAGTAAAAAACGTGTCTCAGTTTAAAATGATGACAGAAACAGATACTGTATTTATTTTATGGTTTTTATTTATTTATTCAAAACCATTGAAGTCTTCATCTTCTGTGTCACTGCACCATTTTTGGACCAGGCAGATGTCAACAGTGTAGGTACTATAAAGGGTTTCTTAGCGCCCATAGCGGCGGAAACTGGTACTGCACCATTTTTTGAGCTTTTGACCAAAGTCACATTATGACCAAAATGTTGGAAAAATCAACGTATAAGTTGCACCGGCCTATAAGTCGCAGGGCTTAGAAATGTAGGCAAAAAGGTGCGACTTATACGCCGGCGAATACGGTATATATATATAAACACACATGCAACATGTGGCACCCAGGACCATTTGACTGTTTAAAGGACCCCCCCCCCCAACAACTTTTCATTTCAGTACTTGTGCTTTAGTTGTTTTTGTTGTGGCACACACTCACACATACTTGTCTTATTTAACAATAATTTCTGGTGCTAAACCAAATTTTGCCAGAAGAGGGCAGTAGTGGAGCATAACAAGGAGACTTCCCAAGCCTGAGCAGCTCAGCTCAAGCTGCAGCTGTAATCTATAGTTAAACCAGAAAGGTGAAGCCATTATTCAACAAGATGATTTCTGTTTTCACACGTGGGTTAAGTGCACAAGCATTAGATCCTTTCAGTCTCCACAGGCCTCAGATAACCTGTTAAAAACTAGTCACGTTCACTTGGAGGGTCAGGAGCTCTTCTCTCAGCTCATCTCAACTTTATGGATGAAGCACACTTCAAACACAAATGTACCGGTAACCCAGAATGCATAACAAGCAGACAAAAATAAATGTGTATTAGATTGTTAATTTTCGGGACTAAAATGCATTGTGTCCAACTACTTTATGATTTTCATAACCACTGTCCTTATCTGTGCTGGGTCATTCTGTTATCTGTGTAAAGATAGCATCATGTTGACAGTATATCTCGTTTTCTTTGGAAATTACTCTTGGACAGATGAGCTTCTCAACTCCAGTCTGTGGACATCCTGTTCTTAATGTTTTCCTGTGGAAGATAAAAAGACGCATGAACTCTCCAGCGGAGCAGAGAGATATGACATGAGTACATCAGATACAACAGCATCACGACTTTATGGATTGGTACAGATGTTAAACTCTAGTGTCTTTAATGAAAAAGTCTCCAATCTTTTGCCGTTATTGCAACATAAAGAATATCAATGAGTTTATTGGGAACGTATAAAACTTTTATTGTATTGTTTCTGTACACAGATTGAAATTTTACCGAAGTAATGACTCTTAAATAATTTTTATGAGAATTGTTCCAAAATGATCTACACAAAAACACCAAAATATGAAGGAACCAATAACATAAAAACAATTCAGCAAATCTGAATCAGTGTATGTTTGAGTGAAACACTGCATATCCTGAAACATTGACTGTTTTTTACTTTAATAACTTTAGCGATCAAATATGTTTACCGGCTGTTTGTTATAAATTGCTATAATTTTTATTTCTTATATGATATATAAGTATTTATACAGCTGTCCATCTGGGTAGAGATATTTGATCGAAAGCATCAATTAAAAAATAAAAGCAAAGACACATTAAGAGCCAGTGGAGTGTCTTGTTCTGAAGGTAAACACTATATATTTCTACCTTGTTTGTGCTTCAACAGGTTAAGGTTTTACAGTGTGGGTCTGATAAAAACAGAAGAAGCCATATGTTGAGAGGTGAACGAAGGCCATAAATGTGTAAAATGAGTATTTCAGGAGATGAATCTCTGCTCTTTATGGCCTGCTTTATTGCATGGACTGTTTCCACAGATTGGATTGCCATCCCAACACAGATAGGCCCTTCATGTTGGGAATGAAAGTGAAGTAAGTTACAGCCTGGAGCTACAGCAGGCAGCTTCTTTTCTACTGCCATGCAGCTAATTAGCACGACACGGTGTAAACGCCCAACAGATGCCACCTGGCTCCTGATATCCTCACATGACCCGTCTCCACTGCCTGTCCCACACGGCGTGTATTGGATTTGGATGATGATCACTTTTTGACTATCTCACATGCCTGAAGAAAGGTCAACGCTGCCTCCTATTAAAACTCAGTGGCTGAGCGTGCTGCGAACACGTTCCACACACAACGGCTTCACAGGGGGAAACTGTCCATCGAGCTTTAGTGCCGAGAGGCCAGCTATTCCAGCTGTCGTGCTGTGTGGCAGCCATAGATTAAACACAGTGACACTTGTGTAACCAAGACCTCTTCAAGCAGGCGCAGTGATTAATAGCTGCACGTCTACTAGAAATGTGTGTACATTTTATAGCTTTCTGTACTTAAAGTCAAATATTTCCAAAACACAATACAGTATAACTATTTTTCCAGATATAAACAAAACCCATGACTTTAAAGCATAAATATAGTTACTTGGTATACATTTAAGAAAATGATCCCCACATGACAATCAGTCATGATTTAGGTCAAAAATTTTTTGTGCATTTTGAATTTATTTTTAGGTTATACATGTATACTGTATGTGTATATATATA
>JBBPBX010026608.1:11337-37970 GCA_038048925.1 Garcialebias charrua | reverse complement strand
CGTCTTGTGTGGAAACATGCATAGATGACAAAAATACGACATTATTATTATTATTATTATAATACACGCTCACTGTGCACAATATACAGTTAAAGCTTCAGTATGTAACTTATTTTTAAACATATTTCTTCACTCTGCCACTATCTCCTGAAAGACTGATGTTAGACAGGTAATCTCTGAAAAAAACTAGAGTCCTCTGGCGTCTCCCGGTGGTAATAAAAGCATTTATAAAAACCAAAGCGCCCCGCGGTTAACCAGCCAATAAAAACAGAGCTTCTCACTTCCCACCCACGCCCCAGCCTGTCAGACCGCAGCGAGCCCGCAGCGGCCGCGCAGGTTCTCGTTGAAATAATTCCAAAGCAATGCAAAACTGTTTTGTATGTGACACAAATGTATTAAATCCACCTTCTTCATCCCTGCTTTTGACTTTTCTTTTGTTTTTTTTTGCCAAAAGTCAAGTGTTCACTTCTTCCTCCAGACCTCCACTGACAGAAATGAGGAAATTGATAAATTTGTCACGAGCGAATTAAATCATGTCCAACGTGGCTGCGTGAAGCTCTGCAGATTTCAGGGTGTTTTTGTGTTGCTGGACCAGTACTCCATGTTTTTATTTTATTTTTTAGAACGTTTTATTAACATATAATCACAGAACTTTGCAGCGGCTGAGACAGGACGTGGTGGAGGCGGAGCATTCCAGGCTGCAGCGCGAGCAAGGTGGAGCTGAGTCATATATGGCTCTGAGTGAGGAGGGACCAGAAACGTGTCTCTGTTCAAAATGTTTCTAAGTGCCAGCGTGTTCAAAAACTACATATTGCAGCTTTAATCATCTACTCCTGGTTATTAAAAGAAACACCTTGTCGTTATGGTTACGCATCACAACAAATGTCCAAAATTTAAAAAAAAAATGTGAAAATCCTTCCAGCTGCACAGCATCCGATACCAGAGGAAACAATCATCCAAAAAATGTGATGTACATCCTGCAAAAGGGGAACTAAAGTTTCCAAAAGGAATATCTCAGAAGGAATGCAACAGAGCTACTCCAACATGCAGCCACCCCAAGCGGCACAATTCTAGAAACGGATTGTCTTGAACTGGATTGATTCATAAAGTTAGCCATGTAAACATCATGTAACAATCGACAGAATACCCAGAAAGTGTGGACTGAAGTAACACAGACCCCAAGACTTGTGAAAAATGAATAGTGCTTTATTTACAGTGAGAAGTTCATCAAATGTACAAGGCAGTAATCCCTGGAGGACATGGAGAGAGGTCAGGTTGGAGGAACTCAGAAGGTGGTGAGTAATGTGTTTTTCTTCACGTACAGATGGAGTTATGGATTGTTGCAAGGGTTGAAGATCCAATGGTTCTAGCACCGGGGAAGGAGGCGTAGGAGGTGAGTCACAGGTGTAGCTGGCAAGTGGTTGGAAAACAGTGGAGACAGCTGAAGACGTCAACAAGGATCTCGGGGTTTTCACGGAGGAGTCAAGGATCAGGTGAATCACAGTGTTGAGGCTGTAACATGAAGAAAGAACAAGGTAATCAATCAATCAATCAATCAAAAACTTTATTTCAGACACATATGGTCCATAGTAACAAAAACAACAACCACCAAAAATAAAAATAAAAAGATAACACCAACCAGACACAGTGAAAATAGAATGATCATCCATTGCCAAATAATTTAAGGCGCCAGTGATTCCACAAACTTGAACAGAACCTAACCGAGCTCTGTACAGGGTTGGTCAGAGTATAGATGATGCTATTTGCAGAGTTTGTTAGCCTACACATACATCTGTACATAAGGTTACGAAGCACAGCTGCACAAGTTGGTACGTTGGCATTTCGCAAACATCTGGCTGGCACTACTCCATCGCGGCACCTTAAGCAGCATCCTCATGCCATCATTGTATGCCACCTGTAGTTTATGCATACTGCTCTTTCTGTAATGCCGCCACAGGTGTGCAATGTACATTGGGGTACAATTCACAAAAAGAGGCTAGAGGCACAAATACCGGTAGGCATGTGATGTTCCAGCGGGGGGTAGAGCTCTCCTGAAGCCTTTTACGCTGCTGGATCTCATCAGGGGAATGGACTGTAAGTGTGACCGATTGGCACCACCCTGAGACTTCAGAGGTTGCAGAAAAAACTGAACTCCCACACATCAATTATATACTTTCTGGGAGTTTCATTTTAATCCGTCTAACTTTTAATTTGAATTCGTCCTCACTTCAACACTTGCTCTTCTCAAGGGCAGATGTATCCTCTTTATCTCCACTTTGCTTTTGCTTTGTCTTGTCTGTGAAACTGTCTGAGAGAAAATCTTCTGAATCATAACTATGGACTTCAATTTGGTCAGTTGGTCTCTCAACACAACTGATTTTCTTTAAAGAGAAGACAGGCTGTAGGCGAGTCGATTTGCCCTGTTGGCATGCAAACAGCTGGATATCTCATCGACTTGGAAGACTTGATGACGTGTCTATCTCTGCTGTCATCTGTGGATCTTAAGGACGCATATTTACGGTAATTGGATTTATGACAACTGGTTCCTGCTTTTTGGATTTGACTGGTTCCTGGTCTATCAACACACAAGGAAGACATCGGCAGCAGATCTGGATCTGCTCAGGCTGCCTGTCTTACATGATGGCTTGGTTCATGTCTCGAGAATCCAGACCATTGGCAGGATGGATTAGATCTCTGGGATTTTCTCGGGCACGTTCCATTGGTATGGTCATTTTTAATTTGGACATTTCGGATGCGAGTGGACCGACACAGACTGAAGGTAGATGTCATTAAAGCTCTGCCTGTTCCCAAAACAATCATGTTTATCTGACTGACATTCGGTTCCTCGACTGGCCTTGATAGGCCGTCTTATCTCAACACGCCTGTAGAAGTTTTTTAAACCAGATGCTCTCACCCCCTCCCAAACCTGCTACTGAGGAATTCCACAGACTTTTCAGAGGAGCCCAGCTGAATAAACATTCTGTCATCATTTCAGGACTCTCGCCTCTGGCCGTCCTCGGCAGCTCCCCCCCCCCATGAGTGTGCACAGATCTATGAGCTGGCTGCTCAACCGCCTTTGAGTCCCCCCCCCCCCTCTGCGTAATGTCGGCGTCATTATGTGCTAAGATTTTTTTTCATTACCACATTTTTGACCTTCAAGCAGAGGTCAAAAATGTGTCAGGATTTTTTTTTTTGTCTCCAAACCCTATGTGTCATTTTTCACCACTTTTATTGTCTGTCCAACAGGTCTCACTTGTAAATGAGACTTCAAGGCTCAATGTGACTTATCTGTTTAAATAAAGGTTGAATGAATAACAGTTCATGAGTTATTTTGTTAATGGCAAGACACGTGCAAAAAGGTAATTTCATGATTTTTTTGTATACTCGATGTGTGACATTTTTTAAATGGAAAAACAAGAAACCTTAGCTCATATAAGCTCAAATAATATCTCAGCTACAGCCCCAAATCTCAAATGAGTTGAAAAGGAGGCGCCGTGGATGCATTCCCATCTCCCTGCAGGCTGTGCTCCGGTGCCTGACTGCTGGAAAACTAAAAATGACAGAAAACATGGCTCGTGACACCAGAAGGACCGGACACCTGCAGCCAGCTGTCTGCAGCATCAAGAAGCTTGGCAGGCTGCTGGGAGGAGTGGCCATCACTCTGGGAGGAGTTCTGCTCAGCATTCGGGCAGTCCTGCAAGAGGCCAGCCGAGTGTGGGTGGGTAGATCGGATAGCATCTGCGGCCAGTTTCTTCGGATCCGCTGTGGGACGAACTTTTACAAGAAATTATTCCTGCCTACAGCTCTTCAGCATCTATAACACCTCTTAATGAAATGAGGATAACAAGTTACAACAACATTTAATTTCCCTTTGGGATTAATAAAGTATTTTTGAATTTAATAAAAAAAAGTAGAAGAAATGGTAAACCAAGGAAAGAGCTTCTAAACACACTTTAGCCAAAATATACTCTAAAAGAAGTCTCATCAGTTATTATGCACATTGACCCAGGAGCAGTTTGAAAAGAAGAAAACATGACTAAGTACATTCTTTTGACAAGAAGCTTGTTTAGGAGGCAAAACAAATGTGTCACCAACAATATACATTCACATTACGATGCTTGTTTGCACGATCAAGGAATCACATTAAAATAACTACTACTACATTTTCTGTTGCCCTGTTGGTTGGGATTTTAAGGTTTACAAACAAAAGATTCTTTTTTTTTTATTAACTTGTAAAAATGAACTCACTCGCCAAAAGAACCACTCAGGCATTCCTTCTTTTTTCCTTCCGCTTCTCTGAGCATCCCCTCCTCTTCATTTCTCTTGATCAGCGAAGCAGGAAATGGATCCCACAGAAAACAGTGATGCAACGACGTTACCTAATAGCCAATTGAAAACGGTCCAATTTACATCAGGCACTTACTTGATGCAAATGACCTTCGTGAATGCACACTCGCAGTCATGCAACATCCCGTCAAGGAGTGATACGCCCCCACACAGCTTTCTACTTTACCTTGTCACATCAATGAGGCTTGTCTGAAAGGATGATTTATACAAACCCAGAAAACAACTACTCATACCAATCTGACAAGGTGTCAAGACAGTGCTAGAGTCCCCTCGGGTCCCCAGTATAGTTGGGGGGTATAACTGCCACCAACTTTGTTTGTGCATGTGTGCACGTGTGTCCTTAGCTTGTGTCAGTTTTTAGGCAACACAGAAACGGAAAGTGGCTTGAGGACCGTTGCTGCTATAACCCTTGACAGGGGTATAACAACACAAGGTCATTATATCCAAAATGCTAGCCTAAAGATAGCTGGATGTACAGTAGAAGGACTGTGGATTACTGCGCAGTAATGAGCTCTTTTATGGTGCTTTTTCAGTACAAGAGCTTTTTCTTTATTCTTGTCCCTTTGCGAAAGCTAGAACTCCTTAGTCATTAGCGCTTGGCCTCCGATGATAATTCACTGCAGTGCAGACAGATAATGCAGATTTAGATGAAAGCGGTGAGCTGACACTGGGCTCCTTTTCTCAGTCTTGTGTGTTCTAAAGGAATTGGATTTCAAAGGTACCCACAGTGGCTCGTTCCCTTATTTATTTTACTTCAGAAATTGTTTTTCTTTTTCGGTCTTTTAAAAAGTAATAATGCACTGTGCTGGCTGGCTGTGTATCACCACAATGTCGACTTTGCACGAGTCTTTCCCTCAAGTGGAGAGGTTCGGGTTTTTAAGAGCCTTGCTCACGAATGATGGCAGAATGGTGTGGCAGACTTAATGTCTGAATGATAAAGCTTTGTTTTTGCTGTATAATACAATATACTACCACATTTAATTTACTGTGTTGAAATCTGGGGTACAGCATGCAAAACTACAACGAAACCTATTTTTGTTTTACAGAAAAGAGCTTTAAGGATAATAACTAGAACGCATTATCATCATCCATCTGGTGTATTGTTTTATAAATTGAAGTTACTAGGATTTCATGATTTGGTGGAATATAATATTTTTTTTACTGTTGTATAAAGCACAAAATTTCAGTGTTTCAATGTTTAGATGTTTACTGTTGCACCGAGGGACTGAGAGAAACGCAATTTCGGTCCTGTGTATGTCCTGTACAGTACATATTGCAGATCTGACAATAAAGTTGACTTTGACTTTGAAAATAACACTCTACCTTCAAATATTCAAAAGCTTTTTGTAAAAAGGATAAGTTGTTATAATTTAAAGGGTAAAGATATTTTTGTTAAACCACAATACAGTATAGAACAAGTTTAATGGGTCGTTTTTACTTTAATACATGGAAATGGTATATGGAATAGATTGGACTATGATGTTAAGGTAGCACAGTCAATGTCTGTATTTAAAGCTCCACTGACATCATCTTTTGACTTTTCAAAAAATGGCACAACATATATAAATATTAAGATTGACCTCTGACCGTTTTTGCTAAAATAATGTTAAATGAATGAAAATTCCTCCCCAAAACAGTTTAAAATTAGCGCCATTTTTTTAACACGATAAATAGGGATTTCGCCGTCGCAGGATGATGACGTCATGACAAGGAATTTCTCTACTGCGCAGCTTGAAAACAATGGAGGAGCTACAAACTCGATCCGTCCAATTTAGCCATTTAAAAGTTAATATTTTAGCGGATTGTCTGCAGAGAAGCCAAAGTTATTTCCAGTAAACAGCAGGTTATAATTTTTTTCAGCTCCTGCTGGTTTTTGGAGACTTTTCACTTCATGAGGTGAGCTGCTGTGTGGAGTTACATGCATGTGGACGAGGCAGAAGTAATTCTACAACATGTACATCGTCTCCAGCCTCCACAGCACTGAAATGGTAATATATTAGTTAATGTTCCTAATAATTATTCAACATTAATTAATAGTTTAAAAAATTAGTCCCTTTTAAAATATCTGTTAAATATATTATTCTTTTATTTTGTTTGTGTTTTCAGGTTTCCAGGTCTCCAGTCCATCACCTGAGGCTCTTCCTGAACCACTAGTACAACCCAGACTTTCACATCACAGCAGGTAAGATTGCATCAACGAAAAGAATAGTACTCAACAATATTCTTTGATGTAAATCTGTTGATTTTCTGTGGTTCTGATGAGGGAAGTGACAAAGTGGATGCAGCATTCAGCCCATAATGGACCCAGATGTCCCCTGCGTCCAGACCTACAACACCTGGACATCCATGAGCGTGCACGAGGAGGTGGTGGAGTCTGAAGAAGTACAAGCAGCAGGATGAGGAGAAACTAGACCGATGTCCCCTGCGTCCAGACCTACAACACCTGGACAGGAGGGTGGACGAGGAGGTGTTGGAGTCATTTTTACAGAGCTGATGAAGTCAAACAACACTTGCTAATATGTGTTAAACTCAATTTATTTTGATAATCTGTTCATATTAATGTTTCCCCAGAGGTTTTCATTTATTTGATAATATGGGATGGTTTTATTTTAATAAAATGTTTCTTTCAACATTCACCAATTTTGTTTTTACTAAAGTATGAGCTGTGAGTTGTAGATGCACGAATGAAATTAAAACAGATACACAAATATTCTCACAAAGAATAACTCAACACTAACAGATAATATAGTGTACTACTGTAACTTTATTTACACATAACTACAGAAACACTTGGTTCATTGTTATCCTTTTTTTTTTTCAAACAATATGTTCATTTGAACAGTCAGAAAAAATATTAAATTCATTGATTCATTTTCATCTCAATGCTCTGGCCAGTTGTAGTATTTCTGCATATTTTAATGTCTTGATGCACAAACGTAGCTTTCTGCAGCAGTCCTGATGTTCTACAGATCCTGAAGATGTCTCCATCTGTTGTTGAACAATATCAAGGTTTGTTCTCCACCTCGGTCCACTCTTCAGGTGAAGACATTTCTGTGAATCCTCGCTCCTCCACGCTCATGGATGTCCAGGTGTTGTAGGTCTGGACGCAGGGGACATCTGGGTCCATTATGGGCTGAATGCTGCATCCACTTTGTCACTTCCCTCATCAGAACCACAGAAAATCAACAGATTTACATCAAAGAATATTGTTGAGTACTATTCTTTTCGTTGATGCAATCTTACCTGCTGTGATGTGAAAGTCTGGGTTGTACTAGTGGTTCAGGAAGAGCCTCAGGTGATGGACTGGAGACCTGGAAACCTGAAAACACAAACAAAATAAAATAAAAGAATAATATATTTAACAGATATTTTAAAAGGGACTAATTTTTTAAACTATTAATTAATGTTGAATAATTATTAGGAACATTAACTAATATATTACCATTTCAGTGCTGTGGAGGCTGGAGACGATGTACATGTTGTAGAATTACTTCTGCCTCGTCCACATGCAGCTCATGTAACTCCACACAGCAGCTCACCTCATGAAGTGAAAAGTCTCCAAAAACCAGCAGGAGCTGAAAAAAAATTATAACCTGCTGTTTACTGGAAATAACTTTGGCTTCTCTGCAGACAATCCGCTAAAATATTAACTTTTAAATGGCTAAATTGGACGGATCGAGTTTGTAGCTCCTCCATTGTTTTCAAGCTGCGCAGTAGAGAAAATCCTTGTCATGACGTCATCATCCTGCGACGGCGAAATCCCTATTTATCGTGTTAAAAAAATGGCGCTAATTTTAAACTGTTTTTGGGAGGAATTTTCATTCATTTAACATTATTTTAGCAAAAACGGTCAGAGGTCAATCTTAATATTTATATATGTTGTGCCATTTTTTGGAAAGTTGAAAGATCATGTCAGTGGAGCTTTAAGAAAATGATTAAGAATAGATTGTTGAAAAGTTACGTGTAAATGTTATACAATTAAAATCTCACTAAATTGGTTATATTATTATGAGTTATAAATATGGTTTATGGATACATTTTGTTTGAATTAATTGTTTGAATGGAATTTTGTTTTTACAAAAAGGGGCAGATATTATAAGACTATTTTCTTCTTCTGCTTCCTTTCATTTCAAATTTGTTCTTTATTTTTCTATATCATTTTGTAATTTTTTTTGTTCTTTTGTATTTTTAAAATTTGAAATGAATAAACAATAAACAAATAAACAAACAAAAAAAAGGTGGTCCAATGGATCCAAGGTTTGTCCGCATTAAAGAGGACGTTGGTTAGGATTGTTGTGAGGTTAAATTACTGGTTCATTTATATCCCCACCTTCACCAAATTTGTGAGCTAAGGGTCATGATCAAAAGAACAAGGACCCTGGTAGAAACAGCTGAAATTAGATTCCTTTGTATGTAGCCTCAACTTTAGCAATAAGATGTCAAGTTCTGTCAATTGTTGTTAATTGACAGTATTACTGTTGCTAATGCATAAAATTGGGTAACACATGCTTCAGTGGTATCATAGCTATTTCTGGTGTGCGTTCAACTTTAGATTTTGGTCCCTTGAACCTGCATTTTATTGGCTTTTCTAAGCAAACATACAGGTAGTCCCCGACTTACGAACGAGTTCCGTTCCTACGGCCGTTCCTAACACGGAAATCGCCGTAAGTCGGAAAACACACGAGCCGCCACTTATACACGTACATGTACGATACTGTACAGTTACCAAGTTACCAAGCACTTCGCCTATCCTAACACAGTACCCTACATAATAATTAAAAAGACACATACAGTACAATTAGAACCATAATAAATACATAGTTAATTTCTTACTGTGAGCTGGTCATGGCTGTCTCCGTCTTTTCGCATGTTACCTCGTTGCACGTCTGAGCTCTGCAGCTTTGTGCTGCTTCACGCGGTCCAAACTGTTTACAAGAAGGACTGTTAGCATGTTAACTCCATACATTTGGAGCCATAATGAAGGGAAAAAGAGTTAATAACTTACTGGGAGCCGTTTCTCAGCGGTGTCTATCCAACAAGCTGTGCACGTTAGCATGTTAGCCCCTCCAATAACTGCGCCCGTTAGCATGTTAGCCCTCCAAAAAGCTGCCGCCACTTATACACGTACATGTACGATACTGTACAGTTACCAAGTTACCAAGCACTTTGTCTATCCTAACACAGTACCCTACATAATAATTAAAAAGACACATACAGTACAATTAGAACCATAATAAAAAGTTAATTTCTTACTGTGAGCTGGTCATGGCTGTCTCCGTCTTTTCGCATGTTACCTCGTTGCACGTCTGAGCTCTGCAGCTTTGTGCTGCTTCACGCAGTCCAAACTGTTTACAAGAAGGACTGTTAGCATGTTAACTCCATACATTTGGAGCCATAATGAAGGGAAAAAGAGTTAAAGGGGACCACACATGCAAAATTCACTTTTTAATGTTTTTTTACTAAACTTTGGGTATTTACTTCATAAAAAAACAGTCCTTGTGCCAAAAAAATGCACCCAGTGGTTTATTTACTCTAAGTAGATTTATTTTACTGTGATGAAAACGGTTCGTTTTTGAAATAAAATGGAAGTCAATCGCGCCTGTGACGTCACAGGCGCGAGGACAACCCACCTCAAACCTGAGTCCAGCCCCTCACCTGGTTAGGCTCAACCCACTTCTGTATTAAACACATGACTGTTGTTTTTCATGATTTCATCTCATCTTTTGTTTATATGTTATTAATTTCATGTGTACAGCACTTTGTTGCAGCTGTGGTTTTTTAAATGGCTTTATAAATAAAGTATAATTGTTATTTTTATGTTTTTTAGTTCAATTTTTAGTGTATTTGCGATCTCTCCCAACGCGCCGCCGGCAAAAATTAAACGAGCATACCCCCGGCGTAGAGACCGGTTGCGACGGGACCCTCTTCTGGCGCCATGGAGCGGAGCTTCAACTGTACAGCCTTGCTGCAGCCTCGCAGCAGCCTCGCAGCAGTGAGGACCTTCCCCTTACGGATTAATTTACGGGAGACACTTGGTGAACTTTGTGTTGTCTTGACTGGAACAGCGATAACGCCCAAAGTCTCCGAGCGGAGCTGGCGAAAACCGGAAGAGGAACAAGCTAACATTAGCTTCGGATTCGGGTGGTCTAATGCTAAAAGGAGCAGCAAACTGCGGCGCGCTCAGACGGGTTTCGGTAAGTTATCTTAAGCTAGCACTAACAGTAAGTCAAATGAGTAATAAAAAAAGAGCTAATTTTAAAACAACAACACATTACAGATACTGGCTGTGCAGAGGGCGTAAACAGATCGTTGAAGGGCGTGGACTTCAGAACTTCTATCAGAAACCGGTCGTTCAAAACGAAAGTTAAAACTGGCAGAATTAAAAAGGGTATAATTGATTATCTAAGAATTATTTTGTGCATTAAATTGAAGGAATAGGGTCTAGATAGCACACAGAAATAACATAAAAATTTAAAAAATGCATCTGAGGTCCCCTTTAATAACTTACTGGGAGCCGTTTCTCAGCGGTGTCTATCCAACAAGCTGCGCACGTTAGCATGTTAGCCCCTCCAATAACTGCGCCCGTTAGCTGCCGCCACTGTTTCTCCGTGTTTTAGCATGTTAGCTCGGTGTCCATCCAACATCTGAGGCTGCCAGACGGACATCAAGGCAAGCTTGTTGCCGCAGCAGGCATCTCCGCCACCCATCGGCTCAGTCTCCCAAGTGGGGCTGGCGTTAGCATGTTAGCTCCGGGTGCCAACAACATCCAGGCCGCCAATCCGTTCGTCCGCTTGGGACGTCCACAGAGTTCATCGACCGTTTCCAGCTACCGAGCGAAGCAATCTCTGATCAAACAGAAAGTCTGTCCAAAGCCGGCTGTCGAAGTTGGAGGTAATTGAAGCTGGCGGGCCCTGCCGAAAACTGACACTGCTGAAAACTGGCGGAAATTGCCGTAAACTGTGTAAATTGGCTTAATAATGATAATAATAATAATAATAATACTTTATTTATGAAGCCATTTAAAACAACCACAGCTGCAACAAAGTGCTATACACATGAAATCAACAACATTTAAACACATTAAAAAAAAATCTTTTTTTTTTTAAATTTCACATTTTTATGAATATGATGCGTTTGTAACATCGGATTGCCGTAAGTCAAGGCCACCGTAAGTCAAGGACTACCTGTATTTATAGATCTGTGTTAGTATTTTATATTGTGATGGGTAATGTTGTCGGAATGACTTCAGAGCATAGCTAAAACAGAGTTAGATATGAATATGCTTTGTACTGTTTTTCAACAAAACAAAATTAGGCATGATATGGTAAATGGACTGTATTTGTAAATCACCTTTTTATCTAATCAAGATACTGTACTCAAAGAACTTTACACTACGATCTGTGTCCTCATTTACCCATTCATACAGCACTCTACTAGAACTCTAAAAACTAATAATCAGTGATTTATCACATTCATACACCGATGGGACACACATTGGAGGCAATGAGGGGTTTGGTGTCTTGCCCAGGGACACTTCAGCATGTGACTGGTGGTGGAGTCGAACCCCCAACTCTCCCATTGGAGGATGACTGCTCTCAGCCACAGCCGTCCCTGGCTCTTGTACTATATAGATCACAAAGCATTGCAAAAACACTGACATTGAACATGTGCATTTGTAGGGATGGGTAGGTGAATGCATGTATTCTGTACAGACACAGGTTAGTACATACGAAGGCCTTTTACAATTCAGCACAATATTAAAAACGTTCTCATTCAAAGAGCACATTTTTAAAATGAACATAAACCATCCAAAGTGCTAAGATTGCCATCAGTGCATTTTAATTCAGAATAGATTCAAGTTGTTCACCGTGGGCATTCTGAAAACTGTATTCTCAACAACTGTGTGGCTGCCCTGTTCGCCCACATGCCTTCTCACCCCCCTCAGGGTGTATTACTCTCAGCTCTGCACTCTACGCCAGATTGTGTGAATCATATGTTAACGCTCTACGGCCTGAGTCTGCACAACTCACACTTTCTTTCTTTCTTTCTTTCTTTTTTCCAGTGATTAGCATGTTTGGAAATATCTGAAAAGGAAACTGCACATGGTCGTCACACTAGCGTAGACCACTTACTCGCCAGTGAGCGACACCTCATATGATTTGCAAAGTTATAAACGTGCCCCGGCTGAGAAGCATGTTCCAACACTGCACTTGTCAAAATGATTAAATGACATGTTGCCTCTTCATATATTTGTTTTTATGTACTACTTTGCTTTGTTGTATTGTTTATGCAGTTAACCACCGAGGTGAAGGTGATGAAAGTAGAGCATAACTGATGGTAAATGGTACATGAACTGTACTTATACAGTATAGCACTTTTCTATCTTATCAAGATACTCAAAGTGCTTTACACTACAATCTGTACCTCATTTATCCAATAATACATAACTCTACTATATCTTAAAAAAGAATAACCTATGCTTTATCACATTCATACACCGATGGGACACACGTTGGAGACAATGAGGAGTTTGGTGTCTTGCTCAGGGACATGTCAGCATGTGACTGCTGGTGGAGTAGAACCCCAACTCTCCCATTGGAGGACAACAAGACGTGCTAAAAATACAAGCAAATATTAGCATCAAGTTTGTATTCTTTTGACTGTTGGACATCGAGGCGTCTAGCTCTTGATGCCTACGGTATGTCAATCAGAAAATGGTTGTCATGGAAACAAGTCTTCCTTTGACTGGGGATGAAAACTTGTACTGTAAAAGGGTTAGAGGTGATACAGAGGAGGAATAAAATGGTTCTGTGGTGTTGATAAGTTCTCTAAATCATATCTCAACCAAGCAAGTAGTATGTGTGCCAAAACCTAATGATATCATGGCTTTAAATACAGGTAGTCCTCGACTTACGACGTAGATCCATTCCTACGCGGCGGCGTAAACCGATTTTCGACGTAAGTCGGAACATATGTTCATACTGCACCATATACATGTACAGTACTGTATTACCAAGCATTTAGCCTATCCTAACACAGTACCCTACATAATTATCAAAAAACACATACGTTTGGGAGCTATAATGAAGGGAAAAAAGAGTTAATGGCCTACTGGGATGCTGGTGACAGCGTTCTCCTCGGTCCATCCGCCGTATTCCATATACGACGTAAAACCGTTGTCTGTCTCTGTCCATCCGTCGTATTCCGTATTCCGTTTACGACGTAAAACCGTCGTCCGCCTCGTTCCATCCGCCATATTCCATATTCCGTTTATGACGTAAAACCGCCATCCTCCTCGGTCCATCCGCCTTATTCCGTATACGACGTAAAACCGTCGTCTGTCTCGGTCCATCCGCCGTATTCTGTTTATGACATAAAACCATCGTCCGCCTCGTTCCATCCGCCGTATTCCATTTACGAGGTAAAACCGTTGTCCTCCTCGGTCCATCCGCCGTATTTCATATTCCGTTTATGACGTAAAACCGCCATCCGCCTCAGTCCATCCGCCGTATTCCGTATTCAGTTTACGACGTAAAACCGCCGTCCGCCTCGGTCTATCTGCAGTATTCCGTATTCCATTTATGACGTAAAACTGCCGTCCGCCTCGGTCCATCCGCTGTATTCCATATTCCGTTTACGACGTAAAACCGCCATCCTCCTCCGTCCATCCACCTTATTCCGTATACGACGTAAAACCGTCGTCTGTCTCGGTCCATCCGCCGTATTCTGCTTACGACGTAAAACCGTCGTCCGCCTCGTTCCATCCGCCGTATTCCATTTACGAGGTAAAACCGTTGTCCTCCTAGGTCCATCCACCGTATTCCATATTCCGTTTATGACGTAAAACCGCCATCCGCCTCGGTCCATCCGCCGTATTCCGTATTCAGTTTACGACGTAAAACCGCCGTCTGCCTCGGTCCATCTGCAGTATTCCGTATTCCATTTACGACGTAAAACTGCCGTCTGCCTCTGTCCATCTGCAGTATTCCGTATTCCATTTACGACGTGAAACTGCCGTCCGCCTCGGTCCATCCGCCGTATTCCATATTCCGTTTACGACGTAAAACCGCCGTCCACCTCGGTCCATAAGCCGCATTCCCTATTCCGTTTACGACATAAAACCGCATTCACAGTACAGTACAGTATTCCTCCACCGTTGCACCGCGTACAGCACAACATTTTCCGCCGTTGCGTTACGACGCTTACGACATAAAACCGCGTTCACAGTACAGTGTAGTATTCCTCCGCCACTGCACCGCGTACAATACAATGCTGTATTTTTCCACCGCTGCGTTACGACGTTTATGACGTAAAACCGCATAACTTGAAATAAGGCTTTTCATAGTAAATGGGAGAAGCATCGTAACCACAAAACGTCGTAACTCGAGACCAACGTAACCCGAGGACTACCTGTATATGCAGATGAAAAAATGACATAACCAAACAAAATGATAGTTGGACATAGCAATGGTTTTAAAGAAGACTCAAGTGGTGGTACAAATTGTTCAATTTTCAGATGTTTGCGTTAAAGGATGAGCACAGTGAAAGACTCTTGATCACATCTTTCTCATACACTGGATGATGGGATAAGTCCAAAGGCTGTTGTTGTAGTTCCATTATAGCACACAGGAGGTAGACTTTAACTCAAAACTTGAGTTTTTATAAGTAAACCTGCAGGAATCCAAGGAAATCCAAACAAGACATAACAAATTGGAGCTACAAAAACTTGACATTAGAACATGAAAACCGGCGTATTTTTAGTGATTAATAAGTGGAAACAGGTGTGCTGGTTACAAATAGGAGCTGGAGCAAAAAGGATTGAGGACATATGGGGCTTTGATCAGAATTACAAGAATAAAACGGACTACACTGAAAAATAATAATTAATAAATCTACCAGGACACCAAATGAAATCCAGTCAGTATAATACAAAATGAAAAAACCCAAACCAAAGAAAACTATAACAGCTGTGCTAACGGCTTACTCTGACCTTCTCCAAACGTTGATCTTCCCTGAAATGGGTTGTGAGCGTCTCCAACCCATTTCCAGCGTTCTACAGCTGTACATACAGTATTCATCTTCTGCATGGGAGGTATCCTTTGAAAGAAAACATTTTAGGCAAATGTGCCAAGTTTAAAAACTACGCAGGTAATTAAAAAATAAATAAAATGAAACTGGCCGTCGCCTAACTGTTTTCATTACAAAAGTGCACTCCGGCAAATTAAATCGTAAATGTGGGTGCAGATGCCAAAGTGGGTACGAAATAAGCCAAGATGTGTTTGATGTGGGCAAAAGTAACTAAATACTGTGCACAGACAATATTGTAGATTAGCAAGTTATGCACATAAAAATAGGTTANAGGAGTGGGCATACTTGTTGCCCCCCATCTTGGTGCCTGTACGTTGGGGTTCACCCCGGTGAACGAGAGGGTAGCCTCCCTTCGCCTACGTGTGGGGGGACGGGCTCTGACTGTTGTTTGTGCCTATGCGCCAAACGGCAGCGCAGATTACCCACCCTTTTTGGAGTCCTTGGAGGGGGTATTGGAGAGTGCGCCTCCTGGGGACTCCCTTGTTCTACTGGGGGACTTCAACGCTCACGTGGGCAATGACAGTGAGACCTGGAGGGGTGTGGTTGGGAGGAACGGCCCCCCTGATCTGAACCCGAGTGGTGTTCTGTTATTGGACTTCTGTGCTCGTCATGGATTGTCCATAACGAACACCATGTTCAGGCATAAGGGTGTACATATGTGCTCTTGGCACCAGGACACCCTAGGTCGCAGTTCGATGATCGACTTTGTTGTCGTCTCATCTGATCTGCGGCCGCATGTCCTGGACACTCGGGTGAAGAGAGGGGCGGAGCTGTCCACTGACCACTACCTGGTGGTGAGTTGGCTCCGATGGTGGGGGAGGATGCCGGTCAGACCTGGCAGACCCAAACGTATTGTGAGGGTCTGCTGGGAACGTCTGGCAGAGTCTCCCGTAAGACGGAGCTTTAACTCCCACCTCCGGGAGAGCTTTGAACACGTTCCGAGGGAGGCGGGGGACATTGAGCCCGAGTGGGCCATGTTCCGCGCCTCTATTGTCGAGGCAGCTTATCAGAGTTGTGGCCGCAAGGTTGTTGGTGCCTGTCGTGGTGGCAACCCTCGAACCCGGTGGTGGACACCGGCGGTGAGGGATGCTGTCAAGCTGAAGAAGGAGTCCTATTGGGCCTTTTTGGCCTGTGGGACCCCGGAAGCAGCAGATAGGTACCGACAGTCCAAGCGGCATGCGGCTCGGGTGGTTGCTGAGGCAAAAACTCGGGCGTGGGAGGAGTTCGGAGAGGCCATGGAGAATGACTTCCGTACGGCTTCGAGGCGATTCTGGTCCACCATCCGGCGTCTCAGGGGGGGAAAGCGGTACGCGACCAACACCATTTATGGTGGGGATGGCGTGCTGTTGACCTCAACTCGGGATGTTGTGAGTCGGTGGGCGGAATACTTCGAAGACCTCCTCAATCCTACTGGCACGTCTTCCACTGAGGAAGCGGAGCCTGGGGACTTTGGGTCGGGCTCTCCAATCTCTGGTGCTGAGGTCACCGAGGTGGTTAAAAAGCTCCGCGGTGGCAGGGCTCCAGGGGTGGATGAGATTCGCCCTGAGTTCCTTAGGGCTCTGGATGTTGTGGGGTTGTGTTGGCTTACGCGACTCTGCAATATCGCGTGGACATCGGGGGCAGTTCCCTTGGATTGGCAGACTGGGGTGGTGGTTCCCCTATTCAAAAAGGGGGACCGTAGGGTGTGTTCCAACTATAGGGGATCACACTCTTAAGCCTCCCTGGTAAGGTCTATTCAGGGGTTCTGGAGAGGAGGGTCCGTCGGATAGTCGAACCTCGGATTCAGGAGGAGCAATGTGGTTTTCGTGCTGGTCGTGGAACACTGGACCAGCTCTACACCCTCAGCAGGGTCCTGGAGGGTGCGTGGGAGTTTGCCCAACCAGTTTACATGTGCTTTGTGGACTTGGAAAAGGCATTCGACCGCGTCCCTCGGGGGGTTCTGTGGGGGGTACTCCGGGAGTATGGGGTACCAGGCCCATTGATATGGGCTGTTAGGTCCCTGTACGACCGGTGTCAGAGCTTGGTCCGCATTGCCGGCAGTAAGTCAGGCTCGTTTCCAGTGAGAGTTGGACTCTGCCAAGGTTGCCCTTTGTCACGATTCTGTTCATAACTTTTATGGACAGAATTTCTAGACTCAGCCAAGGTGTTGAGGGGACCCCGACTATGTTTCTCGGCTAGCCTGGGAACGCCTTGGGATTCCCCCAGAGGAGCTGCTCCAAGTGGCTGGGGAGAGGGAAGTCTGGGCCTCCCTACTTAGGCTGCTACCCCCGCGACCCGACCCCGGATAAGCGGACGGAAATGGATGGATGGATCTTGGTTTCACAAAAATCTCTGTTCCTTTAAGATTATAACAACTTATACATTTGACAAAGAATATTTGTATATTCACTGGTAGTTCATTTTTATGAGCTCTATACATAATCGACAGGATATTGTAATCCACCAAGTCATGGAACTTCCACAATTTCAATTTGTGAAATAATGTGCTTGAAGGGTGACAATAGTGCTTTCTGGTAATTATTCTTTCCGCTCTCTTTTGAAGTACAAAAACAAGTTCCGTGACCGTGAATTAACCTGATTGTTAGGGCTCTTGGGTTTACTGCTGGGAAGTCAAATCATTACACATTAACCATAAGTTGATACGTTTTTAAAAATGAAGAAAAATTATATAATTTATAGAATCATAGATGGTGTTCATGGTGAAAATCTGTGTGACCTTTGTAGAAATTAACACACACACCTACAGCTTAAGAAAACCCACCAGCCCATAGTGAGAACATGCAAATTCAAATTAAAAAACTTTTTTCCTGTAATGTAACATTGATAACAACCAGTCTACCATTTTTTTTCAAGCTCACAGTGATAATATATATTTTTAATAATATGATTCAGTGAATAATTCAGGAAAGGAAAAAAATGGATGTGATAGTTATAGTTGATTTTTTTATTGGACATTGCAGTAAATTTAGGACAAACATAAGATCATTAAATGACCAAGATGTGAAATCTAACTAAAAGACATAAATGTTCTAAATATTCAGTGTCATTGGATGAAGTCCTCTGTGTCTGTATTAGTGTTCATGTCTTTGTTCGAGCGGTAGATTGAATGCACTTCCACATACCTCTATGGAAATGAAGTCACTCACACACACACATAGTGGGACAATCAGGTCATTCCAAGGTAAAAGGACTTAGATATAGTGAAATATTCATACTTTAGACAAGCTGTGTGTGTGCAGGTGTATGCAACTGTGCATGTGTGTGAAGCTCTTGACTGCTACAAGCAGTTTCTCCTTAATTGAGGTCTTGATGCCTCGAGGAAAACTCTTAGAAAGACAGAACCTGCATTTTGCTGTGTGTATGCACACCTACAACAAAGTTGACCTTAAAAAATAAGCAGATAAAAGTTTTATGTCAGGCAGTTGGGAACAATTATAATCTGAGTTGCTTATCGGTGGCGGACAAATGTGAAAATGTACTTTAGTTTCAGTTTTTTTGTTTGTTTTGTTTTTTTACTAAAATAAGTGTTTTTTTTTTTTATATACATTTATTGGATTAGGTGTGCAAAACAAGTTTTAAACCTGCTTTTTTTAAACCAATATTGCAGAAAGGGTTTTGAAAAAAGTAACATTTGTACTTGTAATTTAGGTTTTGTTCTGTGATTTTTGGTATAAAAATAATTGTGAGTAGAGGAAACATTGCTGTTGAAGAGAATGGTCAAGTAGTTTAAACAACAACCGTCATGTCCATTTACATTTGCATGTCTTGGCACCAGGAACAAAACAATATTTGTTTTCAGTAAATAATAATAATAATAATAATAATAATAATAATAATAATAATAATAATAATGAATTCAATTTATAACGCACTTTTCATTAATGAAAATCTCAAAGTGCTACAAAGTGCAACAGAATTAAATGTCAATAAAACAAGTAATAAAACAAGTAAAATCAATAACAGTATCAACTAAGATCAAAGATAGAATCATGAGGAGGCAGAGTATGCTTGGTTAAAAAGAAAGGTCTTCAAGCCGCTCTTAAAGTCAACCAGTGACTGTGGAGCTCTTAGGCAGTCAGGAAGAGAGTTCCACAGGCGGGGGGCAGCCACACTGAAAGCCCGGTCTCCCATGGTCCTTAATTTGGTTCTCGGAATGTGAAGTAGATGACTGTTCTGTGACCGTAGAGACCGGGTGGATGAGTATGGTGCAAGAATGTCCTTTAGATAATCTGGTGAAGTTCCGTGTAAGCATTGATGTGTAATGAGAGCAGTTTTGTACTGAATTCTGTAGGCGACAGGAAGCCAATGAAGGTTATGGAGAATGGGTGTAATATGTTCAAATTTACGAACTCTCAACAAAATCCTTGCTGCACTGTTTTGAATATATTGAAGCTTCTGAAGGTATTTACCAGGGATTCCAATAAACAGGGAGTTGCAGTAGTCGAGCCTGGAGGAGACAAAAGCATGGACGAGCTTCTCAGCATCGGAAAAAGTTAGGGATGGGCGAAGTCTGGAGATGTTTCGAAGATGGAAGAAGCAAGTTTTAAACAGAAGCTTAATGTGATTTTCAAATGTAAGATGAGAGTCCATTTTTATTCCAAGATTTGTAACAGAGGTGGAGAGGGGGATGTCTTGTCCAGAAAAGGAAATTGTTGTTATAGTAGATGTTTGTACCTGGTGAGGGGTGCCAATCAGTATGGCCTCAGTCTTGGAGCAGTTTAATTGAAGAAAGTTCTGATTCATCCATGCCCTTATTTCTTCCAGGCAGGCAGAGAGGGCAGTGAGTGAAGATGGAGATGACAATGGGGAAGATGAGGAGGCTCCAGTCCTGATGTAAAGATGTGTATCGTCAGCATAACATAATAGTTTTTCACACCTTAAGATCATGCATTTAAATTATGTATATGAAGGTGAAGGCTTTTAAAAGTACTTATTGTAACCTTAAGTAATTTATTTTTAGTAGTTAACAGCTTAGATAGCAACAAGGTCACAATCAAAGCATTTTAATTTTGTTGAATACACCACAGCTCCCAGTCTCAGCTGTTTCACATCAGTTGTTCTGATAGGGGTGCAGTTGGGTCTCATAGAGAGGTTGAAACCAAGTTTATTTTATAATTATCAATTAGAATAATTATTTATAATTTAAACTGCATATTTTGGACAAAATCTAAAAAAGATAAAAAATGTTATGACTGTTGTGATCATGACCTTCATCATGCACATATATATTAACTGACTGTGCAGAAGAGAAGTCTCTGCCTGTGCAGCATTGTAGATGTTATGGCTAACTGTGTCAAAGAATGGCTAATTTCATAACTTTATTATAGCCATAATGCACAGTTTACAGTTGTGTTATATTGTACTGAAACACTATATTGACAGCCACACTCTAAAGGACGTGCTTCACTTGTAGTGGCAGCAAATCTATGATGTTTTTTTTTTAACATGTGTAAAAGAAATGTTTCATTTGCAAGAGCTGCCACTTTAAATGAATCTGAAATAAAATACAGGCAGCACGGTGTCGCAGTTGGTAGAGCTGCCGCCTTTGAATGAGCACGTCGTCCCAGTTCAAATCCTGGCCGGGGACCTTTCTGGGTGGAGTTTGCATGTTCTCTCCATGCTGCGTGGGTTTTCTCCGGGTTCTTCGGTTTCCTCTCACAGGCCAAAAACATGCATGTTAGGCTGAATGGTAACTCTAAATTGTCCCTAGGTGTGAATGAGAGAGTACCGGTAGTTGTTTGTCTCATTTGTCTCTGTGTGACCCTGTGATGGACTGGAGACCTGTCCTGGGTGTCCACTGCTTTTCAGACAGTGATGTCTGTACATGGGCACCAGTGATTCTCGTGACCCAAAAAAGTAAGAAGCGGGTAAAGATGGATGGACGGTTGGATGGACGGATGGATGGATGGGTGGATGGATGGGCAGATGGATGATATCAAATGCATATACGTAATTTAAATGAGATAAAATTAATCATGCTGACCTAATAGTCCCTGCATAGAAGCGAACACCCAACAAGATCCCTTTTAACCAGAAGGTTTTTCTCGTCACTACATCTGCTCTACACTCTCTTTTATTGTCATTTCTACTTTCAATTGCAACAATGAAAGCATTTAGTTTGTCATTCCTTTTTTGTTTTGTTTTTGCATTTATACTTTTCAAAAGCACTGCACTGAATTGCATTTGGTCAATTAAGAAGCATTGTAGCATCCTGGTCTCAGCAACAAGACCAGAACACCAAGAATAAAAGAGAGGGGAGATGTGTTCTCCTCCCTACCTACTTTTCGCCCACCTTCTAATCCCCTAAAAGCACTTACGAGATTGACGCCGTCCGCCTGCCACTGCCTGCTTGTCTACCCCGCCGGTTGCCACAGCAGCTGATTGGAGGAGTCGAGGCTCCTAATTGGATCATGAGGGTGTGATGCAGGCGACAGCAACCACATTATGGGAAGCTGACTTTGTGCAGAGTAACCCTGCCAGGATGACCCTTTTCCTGAGTATGCAGGTGTGTGAGTGTCTATGTTTTTGTGTGTGTTCATACTGACTGACCCCAATGTGACTAAGAGCCTCTGTTTATCAAGACAGGCTGGCTGAGGCTGCAGGAGAAGATAAATTGATGAACAGAGAATTGAAAAGTACAAGAGAGTGAAAAGAGTAGAAAAGTGAATAAAACTATGACAAAAAAGGCAGAAACAGGGAGGGGAGAGATAAACGCGACGAAAAGATGAACACAGTCGTATGAGCACTGAGATTTTTTTTCTCCCGGAAACTTTTACATCCTTTCTATCAGTAGGGGGTAGGGTAGGATTGATGACATGATGCAGTGAATTAATCCCCCTAAACCTTGTGCCTGTGCTCTGAGTGTGTGTGTCTTTCACTTTGGTGCAAAGTGACTGTGTTGTCCGTTACGGTGTAAATTGATAGCGTCACTGCTCTTTGCCGCATTATGCGGTGCGTGGATCTGTGCATTCAGTTTCCTAACTGCATTCTGTATCACACCATCATGCACACCTGATCCTACAGACCTGGATGATACCCCATCAAGGTCTATTTCTAAACGTTTTCACTTGAAAGCGTGATTGTATGACCCACGCATGCACTATCGTTTACTTTATGAGGCACAGACTGACATGGGGATTGCCGTAAAAGTTTAGTTTGCTTAAAACCATGTGTCATAAGATGACAGAAAAATACTTTGACGTGTAATTTAAATCTGAAGAAAGTTAGGATGATTATAATCCTCAGCATAATGGGTTTTGTCTTAGCAACTTTGGTAAAAAAAAAAAGGGGGCTCTAATCCATATCTTGTTGGCTTTCACATTGTGACCATGTTGGCAGCATGTGTGCACCAATTTGTCAGAAGGCTTCTATGAGTTGGTGCATGTGTGTTGGAAGTCAGTGTGTGTGTTTAGTGTGTCAACTGCAGCGGTACAGCTGGGGCATCTGATCCCACCACCTTTTAAGAACATCAGAGGGTGTGAAAAGCACTGATTGCCCTAACCGCTCTCATTGGGACTCAAACTCCCGGCTTAGTTGTGCTTGAGCGCGTTTTGAGAGACAAGACAGTGAGAGGGAGATGTGTGTGTTTGTGTGTGAGGGAGGCGAGGAGGGTGAGGGTAAGGAAAATGGGAAAGACAGAGGGACAGAAGAGAACGGTTTGGAAGGAATTATGTCATGAGAAGCAGTGGACAGTCAAACAGGAGCTCAAATTTAGTGAGAAGAGCAGATGGTCAGAGACAGAATTGAAGGAGGCCAATAAAAATGTTGACAGGTTTTAGAGTGGAATGTAATAAAATCACAGAGAATAAGGGAGAAAAAAATAGAAATTGAAGTTTTTTTTTTAATATATATTAAAATGAATCTGTCGTATTTTTTTTCTTCAATTAATTTTGTTAGGATCAATCAAATAATGTATTTTATGGTTAAATTTTAGTTTTTAAATCAACCCTGTTCTATTATTGTTTGTGGTACAATGCTTATTAAAACTGTAAAACAGTTCAAACAATTAAGTCAGTGTGCAATGTCTAATTGGTGTGGTGATTAAGTTTGCACCATTGCGTTACAGTGACAACGTTTTAAAGTCTCACCTGTGTGTACTTCCTTATAGAGTTTGTGTGTTTTTATACATAGATACTTCCTGTTATTAGTTGTCATCAGGGACGTGCAGAGCCCACTAAAGGGGCAGGTGCTCATTATAAAAGGGGCACATCTAACCACATTTTAGGACAGAATATTAACAAAGTCACATAGCTTTCAGAGTTTAATAAACAATGATAAATTACAAAATTGAAAAACAAGGGCACAGTGCAACTTTTTAGTGTACTGTAATCTATAAAATTATGAAAATGGGACCTCTTCTATGGAGTTCAATTTGTTTCACAATTATTCTATTAAAAAAAACTAACCTCAATTACATAAAATAAAATTGTGATCAAGACATTTTGAATTGTAAATTTTTTAAATAAATAAAAGTTTTGCTTAAAAAAACTTTTTTAAAATTAAAATCACAAATTTTTGTCTCATGAAGTGAAAAAATTATTTGCAAAACAAACTAATTTGTGCATGTCAGAAATCTTTGCTTGCTATTCTAAGTTTTTGTTTGTCATTCAAAGTTTTGCTTGCGATTCTCGCATGACGTCGTGGGCAGAGTCTAAAATAGCAAAAAAGATTTCTGATGTGTGCAAATAAAAGTTTATGTTTTGCAAATAACTTTTTAAGTTCACGAGAGAAAAATTAGTTATTTAATTTAAAAAAGAAGGGTTTTTTAAAAAAAGTTTTAGTTTAAAAAAAAAAGAAATTGTTACAATTCCAAAAGTTTTGATTACAATTTTTTTTTTACTTAAAGCTGCAGTAGGCCTATGTAAGTTTTCTAAAAAATATATTTTTAATATATTTCTTCACTTTGTCACTATCTCTTGACAGACTAATGTTGGCCAAAGTAATCTCTGAAAAAAACTATAGTCCCCTTGCTTCTTTAAAAGCATTTCTAAAAACCCACAGTGACCCGCCATTAACCAGCCAATAAAAATAGAGTTTTTAACCAGCCAATAAAAACAGAGCTTCTCACTTCTCAAGCTCCTAACCCACGCCCCCGCCTGTCCCAGCCCCAGCGGCTGCGCACGTTCTCGTTCAAAGGATTGCAAAGCAATGCAGGACTGTTTTGTATGTGACACAAATGTATTAAATTCCCCTTCTTCATCCCTGATCTGGACTTTTCTTTTGTTTTTTGCCAAAAGTCAAGTGATCGCTTCCTCCTCCGCTGACTCCATGACTGAAATGATGAGGAAATTAATGAATTTGTCACGAGCGAATTAAACTCGGGTTCAACGTGGCTGCATAAGGCTCTGCAGATTTCCTGGTGTTCTGGTGTGCTGGACCAGCGCTCCATGTTTTTATTTGATTTTTTAGAACGTTTTATTAACATATGAACATAGAATATTGCAGCGGCTGCGACAGGAAATGCAGTGGAGGCGGAGTTATGGAGGCTGAGCTGAAGTTCAGCGAGAGCAAGTGGGAGGGACCAGAAACGTGTCTCTGTTCAAAAATTTTCTAAGTTCCAGCGTCTTCCAAAAACTACATATCGTACCTTTAACTGAGGTTAGTTTTTTTTTCATTGAATAATTGTGAAACAAATTTAACTCCATACTCTGCTAACCAGACCCTAAACTTACTTAACGTCTGGACAGAGTTTTTGGACAGGAGCAACTTGATTGGTTATTACATACATTAAATCTATTATGGAGTTATTTTTAATTCTAAATGAATACTGTATTCTTGTTGGACTTTTATTTAAGTGCTATTCTCCTTCAAGATACATTTACCTAACGCTAGAATAAATGCAATGTACATTATGCAGCAAAGGAAGTTAGAAGATCGGACATATATCCATTATGGACGGGCGATGTGCTCCCTATTGCATAAGCCAGGGGTGTCAAAGTCAAATACATGGAGGGCCAAAAAAACAAATTTGCTACAAGCCAAGGGACGGACTGGTTCAATGTAAAGGGGGTGATGTAAGATTTTTTTTTCTTCTTTCTGCACTCTTTTCATTCAATGTTTTCTTTTTGATTAATTTGTTTTATTTTATCTCTTTTAAATGAATGAATAAATGGATTAAATAAAATATTAAATAGCTTTACATCTGCTAAGTTCTTGGCATAAATCAACACAAACATGTTCCTGATTTTAGTATTTTACATTGTTTTATAATGTAGCTGTTTATGGTTTTTTTTAACATAGTTTTCTTGTGATTTTTACTTAATATGCTTTTTTTATGATTGTTGGCTGCAAGTATCAAGCTGTGAAATCCTTCATTTTCTACAACTGATAGCTGTTGGCCATTAATTATGATGAAGTTTAACAACTTCTTGGTGAACATTTGAGCCTCGTGGCTTCAGCGGAGTGCTTTTATTGTTCAATCCGGGGCGGGCATTCTGATTTCGGTCAGCCGCTCTCAGCCTGTCCCTCCTACGAGACGGTCAGACAGCGGGTCGGACTGGACGCAGCTGGCTGCGGTTGGTCTCCGTGTTTCGGTTCAGCGAGAGTGGTGTCCCGCTGAAGCCCCGGAACTCGAATGTCCAACTTAAAACTAACTTGACCGCAGTTTATTATGGCGCTATGGGCTCTACAGACATTGCACGTTGCTGTCTTGCCGTGTTTAGTGTAAAATACTTCCACACAGCGGACATGTTACAATGAAAAGTTGGCTAGCTGTTAGCTAAAGTGCTACTCACTCAATCCACATGCTGTAGCTGGCTGCAAACTGAAAGTGATTTCCTGAATGTGAGGCAGGTCTTGATGTCTATGCACAACATTATTACTCTGGGTTCATGAGACACGACTCCGGATTGGATTGGCCCCACCCCTACTACTACTGTTGCATTGTGGGGAATGTAGTGTTGGTACGTGACCGGAGGGCTTATTATGTTGTTTTTCTGGCAAAATACAAAAATAATAATAATAAAATAAAATAAATAATTTTAGTACATGTTATTATGTGTCAGAGGAGGGCTTAGAATAGGAGAGAAAAAAAATTGACCAAAAAGGCACTTCAGAATCAGAATCGGTTTATTATTGCCATTGTCAAAGAATAAAATTCACTGACTAGGAACTTGCTTTGGCATAGAGGTGCAATAAAAAGACGTAAAACTTGGGGGCAAGGAGCAAAAGGGGCAGGTGCTCAAGCCCCCTTAGCCCCC
>JBBPBX010026607.1:16934-37971 GCA_038048925.1 Garcialebias charrua | reverse complement strand
TTATTGATAAAAACTGGCAGCAATGTAGCAGTAAGCTAGCAGGCGAGCATCACAGATGTGACCCCCGCCCCCTACATTGTTGATAAAAACTGGCAGCAATGTAGCACGAAGCTAGCAGGCGGGCAACACAGATGTGACTCCCCACACACATTATTGATAAAAACTGGCAGCAATGTAGCACTAAGCTAGCAGGTGGGCAACACAGATGTGACTCCACCCACCCCCTCCATTGTTGATAAAAACTGGCAGCAATGTAGCAGTAAGCTAGCAGGTGGGCAACACAGATGTGACTCCGTCCTATCAACAAAAATAAAATACGACGTGCGCCCCACCAATGCAACCGATCTGGGGGAAACACTGTACTGGATTATGTTTTTTGTCATCTTCTTTCTCCAAGTTCTGTTTTTTTTATTTAGTAACTCTTGTTTTTTGTGTTTTTTACAGTCAAGCACAACTCTGCCTCTTTTTGTTTTTAAGTCCAAGCTGAAGATTGTAAAGAATCTTGATGTTTATGCCAAAAGGAGTGACTTTTTCTGGGTTTGACGTTCCTGTAAAACATGCTGAAAAAGAAGAAAATAACAAATCCCGCTCCGGCTTGTCAAAACATCTAATTTTAGTTCTATGTCAATGTTCCTTGCTCTTCTTCTTCTGTTTTTTATTGTTGTTGTTGTTTTTAAACTCAGCCAAAAAGTCAACTCTAATTTTAAAAACACAACTGATGTTGATGGTTGTTGGCCTGCAAAGAAAACCTCCATCACTTGTGGAAATTTTGACATTTCACTGAGGAATGATGCTCATGAGCATAAACTGGGAGATGCACTATTCATGTAAATAAAAGAAAAAGCATGATGGACATCGGTGGGACAAATTGGAAGAGAAAGGGGAATGACGCTGGGTGAATCAGGGACGACAGCCTAGTCAAAACTGAACATACGGAGGGGACGAGAAAACAAATAAATGAGATGGGAATTAATGCAGCGTAAAAGCCAATTTCCTAAACACCGAAAACCCCTCGCGAGTGGAAACAATTAGCACAGTCATGAAGACAGTTATGATTAAACAAGCGAACGCCTGACGGTGAAGATAATCTCCAGAAGAGAGGGGCCAATGGAGACCCCTTGTTTGTTGCAGAATACGATGATTAATTTGCCACTGATGATCAGCAGCGCCTGCAGTGAGAGGAGCATCTACGGTAGATGATGGTTCAGAGTCAAACAATGAAATACAAAGTACAACCAAAAGTGTCAGATGAACTTTACGTGACTTTGTTGTTTCTCGTTGTGAAGCCCAACAGTTAGCCACTTTCTCAAAAGGAATAAAAACGCTGGAGTTTATATCCGAGTGCTCTGTGATAGCAGCACGTATTGTAGTAAGGAGGACTAATTTTGAAAATGGGATGAGTTTCCAAATGAAATTGCACTGAAAGGTTTCAAAGTGCTGAGCATTTGCTGAATAGCTGTGCCTTCTTCGTCAGATTAGATGGCTTTGACCAGTTCCGAAATTGGCTAAATAAGACGGCAAGTGGAAAAAAAGGACAATGGGGCTTCTACAGTTCAAAATCAAATTTCATTAAAGATACTTTTTTTTTTGTTGGATAGCTTTTTCCTTTCAATCACTGCTCTGAAATTGTTGCACTTCTCCAACAACAAACGAAGCAGATAATTGTCTAGAAACCAAGCAGGGGTCTAAACGGGCCAGGCGTTAGTCGTGGACGGGTTTGATTGTGACCGTTCCACTCAAGCTCTGACGGAGCCCATCAATGACCAAAGACCGCAAAAATCTTTCTGGTTGCAAACACAGAAGTTTGTACAGACCTTCCTAAGACATTACTCACTTGGATAAAATACTAGACACGAACCAACAAAGTCCATGCTCAATAATCCAGGTATACAATCCCACAATTTTCAGTCAGGTCATCTGGACGGTTTCTTGTTTTGTGCTGAAACGTTTCACCTTCCATCCAGAAGGTTTCTTCAGTCAAGGAATCACACAACACAAAACTGATTCTTCACCCAACAACTTACTCCAAAGTGGAACCAACGACAGGTGGTCCCCGAGTTACGACGCAGTTCCATTCCTACGCCCGTTCGTAACTCGAAAATCATCGTAAGCCGGAAAATACGTCCAAACAGCACCTCATACATCCAAACGGCACCTAATACACACAGTACTGTATTTTTACCAAGCACTTAACACATTACCCTACTTATTTATCAAAAAACACATACATTTAGGAGCCATAATGAAGGGAAAAAAGAGTTAATGGTCTACTGGTATGCTGGTGAAGCCGTTCCTCCGCCTGTTAGCATGTTAGCTCGGCGTCCCTCCAACATCTGAGGCTGCCTGTAGTTCGCGCGGTCCAAGCTGTTTACAGTAAGGCCTGTTAGCATGTTAGCTCCATACATTAGGAGCCATAATGGAGGGAAAAAAGAGTTAATAACTTACTGGGAGCTGGTGAAGCCGTTCCTCCGTGTGTTAGCATGTTAGCTCGGTGTCCCAGCAACATCCGAGGCCGCAAAGCCGTTCCTCTGCGTGTTAGCATGTTAGCTCCGTGTCCCAGCAACATCTGAGGCTGCCTGTAGTTTGCGCGATCCAAACTGTTTACAGTAAGGCCTGTTAGCATGTTAGCTCCATACATTAGGAGCCATAATGGAGGGAAAAAAGAGTTAATAACTTACTGGGAGCTGGTGAAGCCGTTCCTCCGCGTGTTAGCATGTTAGCTCCGTGTCCCAGCAACATCTGAGGCTGCGAAGCCGTTCCTCCGCCTGAGACGTCCACAGAGTTGACCGAGCGTTCCCAGCTCATGTATCCGAGCGCAGCAACCTCTGATCGGACACACGGTCCATCCAAAGCCGGCTGTCGAGGCCGGAGCTAACCGAAGCTAACAAAAAACTGTCGGAAACTGCGTAAATCGGCTTCAAAATAATAATAATAATAATACTTTATTTATAAAGTCATTTAAAACAACCACAGCTGCAACAAAGTGCTGTACACATAAAATCAAGAACATTTAAGCACATAAAATAAGATTTCTCACACAAATTTTTTTTTTTTATGAGATACGTGACGTAACCCCGAAACATCGTAAGTCGAGGACTACCTGTAGTTATGTTGGCGCTAAGATAGTCTCTTTGGCACGCCCCCTCCTCTGGTGCCGGCCCTCTCCCTCGTTGACAGTTGCGTCGAACTGATTCAAAGCCAACAAAGTCCATGCTCAATAATCCAGGTATACAAGGTCCAGATGACCTGACTGAAAATTGTTGGATACTAGACACAAAATGTCAAGATGGAAGCCAACGCGCAATACAGGTAGTCCTCGACTTACGACGGAGATCCGTTCCTACGTTGCGTCGTAACCCAAATTTCGACGTACGTCGGAACATACGTAAATACTTCACCTTATACGTATAGTACTGTATTTTACCAAGCACTTAGCCTATCCTAACACAGTACCCTACATAATTATCAAAAAACCCATACTGTATATTTGGGAGCCATAATGAAGGGGAAAAAGAGTTCATTTCCTACTGGGATGCTGTGGTGAAGCCGTCCCTCCTCCGTCTTCTCTATTGCGCTAACGACGTCAAACCGCCATAAAACCGGAAACTGCGTAACTCGGCTTTTCAAAATAAATTTTCAAATTATTATTATTTTTTTAATGGGAGATGCGTCGTGACCGCAAAACATCGTAACTCGAGACCGTCGTAAGTCGAGGACTACCTGTATAAGCACGTGTGTTAGTGTTTCCTCTAGGTTACTATCCGTGGCAGGGCGCTCTTCTCTTCACGGTTTTTATTCATTTATTTGTCAACGGGAGGTGTGGGGTGGGTGGAGACAGAGACACGTCTGTGCTTGTGCCAACAGTTGTTGACCGGAGTTCAGCGTGAGGGAAGATGGCGCGCTAACTCTGTGGCTTTTTAGTGAGTGTGTCAGTTTTGCGCGCCGCTAGCTTGGCGCTATGTCAGCTGGCAGTTATTGGGGGTGGGAGTTCGGTAGGCAGGGCGCTCGGTTCTGTTGACAGGGCAGGGCACCCTCCTTGTTTAATGGAAGAGGAAACACTGATTTTTTTCTATCGACTGCTCCTTTCTTCAAGGGTTGCCACAGTGAACTAACACACGATGGCTTGGCAGTTGTTTTTACACCAGATGCCCTTCCTGACGCCACCACTGATCTACCACATCCCCCTGTGCAGAGGGCTGCCATCTAGGGCGTCCGGGGTAGCAGATGGTGGGAGTTACTGGTAAGCGCCTTGCTCAATGGTCCAGGGTGGGGCAGGTGTGGATGTTTCACCTTTCCCACACATTTTGATGTTGTCGGTACAGGGAGTTGAACCAGTGATCTTCTGATCATGGGGCCACCTTCTCTAACCTCTGTGCCACCCTTTCCTAGGGGGAAACACTGATGTAAACCACTACATTTATTGTCTCCATCGGGACAAATAAGGGACTTGGAATTATCGTCCATCCTTTTGAGCATGACAACTTGGACAAAAAAAAAAGAAGAGGCTTCCACTTTAGTGTGTGACAAAATTAACGCGTGAGAAAGATCAGTATCAAAAACTGGGTTGCCATGTAAAAATTAGGGATGGGGCCGAACCGAACCAGTATCGGTATCGGTATCCGATACCAGCATAGTTTCAGTACTGTATCTGGTATCGGTTCCAACCTGCCGATATTTTCCGATCCAGATTCAAAGAATATTTATGTTCAATCACATTCTGTGACTGCTTTAACAGTGTGTGAGTTAAACCCAATGACAACACTTTGGGCCTCACAATAGGAAGAACCTAAACTTTAACAGTGAACAGGAGGCATGTCTTCACCACACACATCCTTCTTACTCATGGTTCAGTTGGAAAAACTAAAAAAACGCTAAGCATGATGGGAAATACAACACAGCCACTCTCTTAACCAGTAAGGCAGTGGATTTTGTTGTCTTTCCCATAATGCTTAGCAGTATTTTAGTTTTGAAAACTTAAAAAAACGCTAAGCATGATGGGAAAGACAACAAAATCCACATCCTTACTGGTTAAGGGAGTGGCTGTGTTGTATTTCCCATCATGCTTAGCGTTTTTTTAGTTTTCAAAACTAAAATACTGCTAAGCATTATGGGAAAGACAACAAAATCCACTGCCTTACTGGTTAAAGTGCGACTAAACCCAAAATTAACTTTTTTTAGCTGATAAACTCCCTAGAATGTGTTTGAAATATTATCTAGCACTATGGCTGTGTTTATTTTCACATAATTGTGCATATCTGTGTAAATTGGCAATATTTGGCAATATTTGGTCTAAAACTGTGTTTACGGTAGTCCTTTGGGTTGAACAGAGGTTATTGCACCTTAATTTTCATATTGGTCAGGACTGTTCACTCTGATGTGTCTTGTACACTCTGATGTCACAAAGGTGGTTCAAGCAGAGCCAATCCCCTGCAGAGATGAGAAGTGCATACCTTATATGGAAGTGCTGCATTTCACTCCTGACAAGCGGTTTTATTTTTCTTTTCATTTTCATTTTTTTAGGCCTTTGGTTTTGGATGGAATGGGTGGAATAGATAAATACATCTACATGTTTATTCTTTGTTGTTGCTTGGTGTATGTTGTTGGCTAGAGGTTTAATTTGTTTTAGGTTGTTGCAGGTGGAGGCGTGAACAAAAGCACAACTCTACCTCCACCCCTCCTTGTCTCTCGACACGCCCATTTTCAGGGAGATTTTGGAAGGAGGAGTTACCGATCCACAGGGTGTGGAGTTGCTCTTTAAGGGAGTGGCTGTGTTGTATTTCCCATCATGCTTAGCGTTTTTTTTAGTTTTTCCAACTGAACCATGAGTAAGAAGGATGTGTGGGGTGAAGACATGCCTCCTGTTAGCTGCTAAAATTTATGAGGTTCCTGTGGTTAGGCTCAGAGAGTCTTCACTGGATGTCTCACACCGTGTTGAAATAAATTTTCGCAGTTCAAAATCTTCATTATACATAGTCATATACTTGGACAGTATCGGATTGGAAAAGTAGGGGTGGGCAATACTGAGAATTTTGGAATCGATCCGATACCAAGTAAATACTGTGCTAGAATCGCATACTTTGATACCGATTCCGATACTTGGGGGCGCTGTTGAGCCGCACAAAATATTTGCCCATCACCTCTTTTACAACACACAGTTGTTTAAATAAAAGTCACCAGTGCAAAATAACAAAAAAGCAGCAATGTTACAAAAACATAACACTGTCAAAATCACAAAAACAGTGATAAGAAAACAACTTCTATTGCACAGATGTTTTTTGAAAAAAACAAAAACAAAAAAAAAAGCGCGACAACAAAGCATCGATTCCACAGCGCTAGTATCGATTCGATACCAAGTACCACCTTGGTATCGATAGTATCGATACTAGAATCGATACGCCCACCCCTACGGAAAAGTATCGGTATCGGTCAATACAGTTTAGAGTATCGGATCGGATGTGAGAAATGTGGATTGGTGCATCCCTAGTAAAAATCCAAGCTGGCCACCATCATATACTGTATATGTAAACCCACCCATAACATTTGAATTAACTATGCCTACTAGTTTTTATATTTCTTAACAGTATAGTTTTCTCAAATGACTGAAGTGGCTGTTATGGTGGCCACCCCCAGTTCCTCCATTACGCCTGGTTGTGGATGAAATTGCTCTATCTACTCCCCAGAATCTGTCACTCTGCGTCGCCTTGGACAAGCGGAAAAAATGTAACAAAAAACTACCTCTGTTCTTCTACGCAGTAACTCCTACCTACTCAAATATCTTGCACTTCCTGTTCAATTCAATTCCAGAAAAACACTCATCTCAAAAAGTATAGACATTCATAATTCAAACCCCTCAGGGACGAGGGACATCAGTGTACCGCTTGTTGTATATGGTTAGTAATGTAAACGTTACAGTCATCCCTCGCTATATCGCGGTTCACTTCTTGCGGCTTCACTGTATCGTGGATTTTTTTAAACCCAGTTTTTTATGTTGTGTATACTGTACATGCTGTGCGGTACTGTACATTCATGTCAACCTCATCATCGCCATTGCCAAAGTGTTTAAGAACATATGACGTAGGAGTGTGGGAAGGGTTTAATGCCTCTACTTTGTGGATTTTCATCTACCGCGAGGGTCTCTGGAACGTAACCCCTGCAATAGTTGAGGGATCACTGTATTTCCATGTTAGTTTTTTGTCAAAGCTACAAAGAGCCAGTAAAGAGGGACTTAAGAGTGTCATGTGGCCCTGGAGTCACAGGTTGAAGTAGCGTTGTAGTACTCAAGACCGGTCTTGGTCTTGAGATCAGTCTCAAGATCACTTTTTGATGGTTTTGTCTCGGACTCTACCACATTTGGTCTCAGTCTTGTCTCGGACACTGAGGACTCAGGATTGTATTTCAAGACCAGTCACGGCTGTGGAAATGTCATTAAATTACCAGAATATTGTCAGCAAGGCTTTTAAGAAGATTAACACTTAAAAACAATTGTTTGTTTGATAAAAATTATAGCAAATATGTGTCTGAGCTGAACTTTTCTTTAATAAATGAATAATTTTAGCAGGATAAACACCTAAAAAAATATATTTGTTAGCTGACATTATTGTAAGAGTGTGTCTCAGTTAAATTTTTGTTAATAAATGATTACAAATCAGCTTATTTTATAAAAAGCCATAAATAGGTCGCACCTGAATATAGGTCGCAGGGCATGCAAAAATGATAAAAAGCCGCGACCTATATTCCAGAAAATATGGTAGATTCGATAACTACTGTTATCAAATCTATTCTGTGCAGCAGTAAGCAGTCCAAAACAAAACTTAATCAGTTAATAAGTAGCTTTTTTTATCATTTCAAATTGTTTCGTTGCGTATGGTTTTATACGTATTTGTTAAAACTGTCACTATGTCTGACTCGTGACAGTATAAGACAGATAATCTGTGAAAAGATTGAGCTGCCAGAGTTTTGGTCTTGGTCTTGCCTTGGTCTCAGACCCCAAAAGTCTTCACTTGGTCTCGGTTTTAGGTGGTCTTGACTACAACACTGGGTTGAAGACCCCTGGGCTAGTCCAAATGAAACCCCGACTAAAGTTGATTGATGTTGTTTCGGTAGAGCTTTATAGTCCACTATTTCATGGATCTCTGCATGACCATTTATTTTGTAGTACACAGTAATTTACTTAGAGTTTTGTAGTCATTTGTCCCAAATAGCTACTGCAGCTAGCTTTAGCATCTCCAATGCAGAAATAGCTTGATTACTTCTTTAAGGTTTAAGTTGCCAAAAGCTACGGTTAGATTGCCAATTTAGTCCGAGGTGTTTGGCTGTAAAAACATTTGTAAACATGGAACAGTGCAGCTTTTTCTGTTTGCCAGTTCTCAGAAAGAATCAAGAATCAAGAATCAAGAATCAAGAAGGTTTATTAACATTGCATCAATTTTCACCAATTACAACGTAAATATGTAGTTGCAGCATCCAGGAGAGAGAAATGAGTGCAAAAAGCTGCAGCAAAACAAAGCACATGACATGTTTTATCAACACACGATATGTTTTATCAACACACGATATGTTTATTCAACACATGATATGCTCTTAGCGCGGCCAGGCCCAATCTGTCCCCAGATGAAGGTCAAAAGCAGGAAAAACAGGCAGAAACACTGGGATTCACAGCATTGATATTAAAAAAAGATGAATCACATTTTGTCTTCAAGACACCGCGTGATCCAGTAAAAACCATATCAAAGAGCACATTTAGTTACAATAACAAAGGAGAGACGGCAGGCAAGGAGATTGAGTCTATGATTAATTTCAGACAAACACAGAGTTCAGCAGATGTGCAGCTGGGTGTTATCTGAAGCTTCACAGAAATCTCTGGGGAGGGGGAGGGGGGGGGCTCTTCAGCTCCTCACTCTAGGAGAATGGATTCCCACAGCCTGCTTTTCAAGGACATGTGCAGAAGCCAGATAATGTTCTTGTTTGTTATCCAATAGACCACAGTGTTCTTTTCCACTGCCGCCTCCAAGTCTGTGGTGCTGTTTCACGGCCGAAAGAAATCCAAATATGTGGTTCTGCTCTGCCCCGCTTCATGAACTTCCACCTGTCCCTTGATTGATCCGGGGTGGCTGCAAACAAGTCCCAAAACGGACAGCAGGTGCACGGTGGTCCACCACTGCACCAATCGTGCGATTGAGCTCATACAGCAGCTGGGATGAGGAGCTCACGGCCCGGTTCAGAGAATTTTGCTGATCAGGCAGTGCCGACAGCGCTCTGATAGCCGCCGAAGCCTCCCTCAGCTTCCGATAACAAACAACTCCGCTTACGCCAAAAAACAGAGCAGTTGCTACCAATAATCCAATAATCCACAAATCCTCCACGTCCTCCACACTCAGAACGGACAGACACATGGGCTGCCACTGACCCCACGAGTCCAGCACGTATCCAGCCGCGTGTGTGTCGGAGGGACAGACAGCTTCTCCTGGCACGGTCCGCTTCGTGGAAAAAATCTTATCCATTGAAGAAACAGCGTACATACTGGTTCATAAACATGCACAAAACTTTATTTACAAACGGTTAGCTAACACACTTTCATCTAAAAACACATACCAGTGCTGTAGTTACTGTACAACAGTGCTGTTCGTAAGTGCGTTCGTAAGTCCGGAACGTCGTAAGTCGAGGCCGTCGTAAGTCAGAGACCACCTGTATTTGCGTTTGAAGTGGCGAGTTTATCTCATCAATACCATGCCTCTCGAGCTCCTTTTGTCCTCAAAAATAAAATAAACAATTGTTAAATTCAATACATTTCCTACAAACCCGTGGCAATAAAAAGCATTTAGTTTGAGCCAACCTCTTATTTACAGTTTCTGAACATGTAAAAACCCACTTCCTGTGTATCACGCTGCCACAGCATGAGGTTTAGCTAGATGCATTTACATTGATAATAATAAAAATAAAAACGATCGACGCAAACTAAAGATCAGCAACCTGAGGTCAGAAGTGACCCCAGTTGCTACGATACACATGCATCCTTCAAGAACTGCTTTGAGGGGGGAAAATAACCAAAACTACTTGTTTTCTCTTGCATATTGTGTTATGTGAATATACATCGTGCTTCTGCTGTATCCCATTAGCCTTCCTTGTTTACAGACGTAAAATAACTGTGGACGAAGACGAGGAACTGAACAGACGCTGGCATTTCACTTGTGTAAATGGCAGTTTATAAAGAACGAGGGCATGAACAGGGGGAGGCAGGAAGAATAATCGTCACCTATGGCTCCGAGTTCATTACCAATCCAGTCGGAAGATTGTGTGGAAGGAGAACAATGCTGCCGGAGAATTTGAATATCCACAGCCAGGCTTTTAGTACAGAACAGAATGTTTGTTTCGGAGATGACATTTACCCTCAAAACGCACCACCACATTCTCAAAAGATAACCAGCTAGACTTCACACGCCTGCTGCAACAAGAGGTCAACACGAGTCTCGTGGGAGTTCGGAATGATAGAACACTGGCATTTGTTGCACTCTTTCTTGGAACGCGTAGCCGGACACTTGTTAGGGCAAGACTGCGAATGTGGTACAATCCACTTCTGGGTACTTACACTTATACTCTGAGAAAAGTACAGTATTACATGTTTAGGGTCATGCAGTCTTGGAAAGTATGAAGAAATAAGCAATGGCATTTTAGTAGGGATGCACAATATTATCAGCTTGGTATCAGTATCGGCCGATATTAGCGATAATGTTAAATATCGGACTTTGGCCATTCCATAAAAATAAAAATGAACTCGGATATAAAAGGCTTCAGTTTTAAGTTATTGTTTAATGTAAGAAATTGTCAAGTAGAGGTAGTCCTCGACTTACGACGGTCTTGAGTTACGACGTTTCGCGGTTTGAAAAGCGGAGTTACGCAGTTTTACGTTTTAACGTAGCGGCGGACATTACTCTCTACATTACTCTCTAAAAAAGCTAAGTCTGGTCCTCTGGACATTCAAAAAACAAAACAAAACTTGTTGGACCGGCAGAAACAGGCCGCAGCTGTGGAAAAGTAGCTGTTTTATGGACGGCGGTTTTATGACGTAAACGCAATTCAGAATACAGAGGAGGGACGGAGGAGGCTTCACCACAGCATCCCAGTAGGAAACTAACTCTTTTTTTCCCTTCATTATGGCTCCCAAATGTATGTGTGTTTTGATAATTATGTAGGGTACTGTGTTAGGATAGGCTAATTGCTTGAGAATACAGTACTGTACGTATCCACCTTATTTTCGATTTCGCGCCACTACCCATAATTCATAGCGGAAGCCGGGAGTGTAGTTCCGCCCGCGGTCCCGCGCTGTTGTTTATGTTCGTGGGGTAACATACTTGCTAGCGAATTATTAATTTTTTTACACAAAAGTTTCCTTTACCTGACGTAAATGGAAGCACATAAGAGGTGGATACATTCCAAGGATGTTTTAAGAAGCTGCGAAGATAAGACGTTAACTGCGAAGATAAGACGTTAACTGTGAAGATAAGACGTTAACTGTGAAGATAAGACGTTAACTGTGAAGATAAGACGTTAACTGTGAAGATAAGACGTTAACTGTGAAGATAAGACGTTAACTGTGCCTCACCTGTCACTGCTCAGTCCGTGAGTAGTGACAGGTGAGGCACAGTTAACGTCTTATCTCACTGCTCACGGACAGGCTGACTGGACACTGTGGAAGGTGCATCACTTATCTGATATCAGAATGGGGCGGCCGTGGCATAGTGGTAATGGCAGTCGACCCCCAATCGGAAGGTTGGAGGTTCGAATCCCGCGTCCGCCCACCATGTGTCGTTGTGTCCCTGGGCAAGACACTTAACCCCGAGTTACTCCCGGTAGGTCTGGATGGCGCCTTGGAAGGCAGGCTACCACTACCGGTGTATGAATGTGTGAATGAATGGGTGGATGGCTGGTATTGTAAAGTGCTTTGGGGCTCCTCACAGGGGGCTGGAAAGCGCTATATAAATAAGCTCCATTTACCATTTACAGCCAGACATTAATATAGTCAGAGTTCAAGTATGTGCTGTGAATGAAAGCATACATTTAATATAAAATTTGTTGAAAATGTCACAAGTTATATGTACAAAGTTGAAACACATGCTGTTTAATTAACAAGTTGATGATAAAGTAGTTATATATTTTCTGCAATATTCAAAGACAAGATAATATGAAATATGTACATTGTTGTTTTGAGAAAACCATGTGTTGCCATTTAAAGGTATGGTCTGCGATTTTTGGGACACTGGGACAGAAATATTTTCAGTGCAGAAAAGCATTCTGCTACCTCCCCCTCAGAGCTATATATGGCTCAGAGGGGGAGCCAGACAGTCCGTGCTTCTGCTGAACTTGAGCTCTGCTCCGCCCCCTGCTGTGTGTCTGCTCGGAGCGCTTCAATATTCTGTGATTATATGTTAAAAAAAAACTTTTAAAAATATTATAAAACCATGGAGCACTTGTCCAACAACACAAAACCCAGCAGAAATCAGCAGAGGTTCACGAAGCAACGTTGGACATGCGCTCGTGATTTCCTCTTTCTGTCAGCGCAGGTTTGGAATGTCTGGAATGCTCCGCCCACACTCCATGTCCTGTCTCTGCGCTGCGAAGTTCTGTGTTTATATGATAATATAACTGTTTAAAAAATATAATAAAACCATGAATCACTCGTCCAACAACACAAAAAGACCCTGAAATCAGCAGAGCATCACCAGCCAATTTGGACATGATGTAATTCGCTCGTCACGTATCCCCCAAGTTTTAGTATTTTCCATGACTGAATAATTTCACATCTAGGTTTCCAGATGCCAATACCCACCGACTCTTTATTACTCAAGCAGAACAATTTTAGCATTTCTTCCAGCTGCTCCATTGTTCCGAGGTCGCCAAAGTGAGCGAGCTCGCATGAAAGATTTGGAAAATGTTTTACACCACATTCCCTTCCTGACACAACCTGGGTTCTAACCAACAACCTCAAGATTACAAGACTGCCACACTGATTACCTCAGCATCTACCTGTAATTGAATTTGGGTATGGTCTTTCTAGGTGTTTAAGGCATTTTTTGGTGAACCAGTAAAGGGTTAAGGGTTTAACCATCAGTATAATTGTGTTTTTCAAAACCCATTGGTGCGTACGCACTCTCACCTTTACAGATTTGATAACCAATGGATTAGTGGTTAGCACTATTGCGTCACAGCAAGAGGGTCCTGGGTCCAATCCCTGGTCTGGACCTGGGGTCTTTCTTTGTGGAGTTTGCATGGTCTCGTACTTGTATGAGTTCGCCCAACTGTTTTCCTCCCACAGTCCAAAAACATGCACGTTAGGCTGCCTTCAGGCTCAGGCCTCACTTGCAAGAGATCTGAGATCTCAATGGGATTTACCTGTTAAAATAAGGGGCCATGCCTTGATGATAAAAGTAGTAGCCCGCTAATGGCATTTGAAGTCGTGAGTCCATCTATGAGTTTACAAGTCTTTGGAACTATGATGGTGAAGATTCTCAAGTCATCCAGGACATGATAAATTCAAAAATGTTCAATATAAGCTGGATGAGGAGCGAAATGTCTTCTGTTACAAATAAAGTCCAGTTGGTTTGATACTGAACTCTTTGGGCTAGACCAGTGGTGCCCAATCTGTGTCCTAGAGGGCCACTACCCTAGAGGTTTCTATGCTTTGACACACCTGATTTGAATTTAGGTTTTTACAGTTACTAATGCCCATGCTCAAGGTCAGTATTTTGTGATGCATTGTGGTCTAGACAGGGTCTTGTCTATACTTCTGGTTCAAACAAATTACCTTAATCTAAACAGTGTTCATGTCATACACTGTCTCAGTTGTCCTCTGCAATCATCCCAACACTCAGCAACATTGCATTAATAAAACTGATCTATGGATATATCTGTGTATAAAAATACATTTTAAAAAGCGTGTGCACAGGACAAAAACAACAGAGTTGAACACTGACCAGAAATAATGATACTTTTGAAGCATGTGAAGAGCTAGGAAGCAACTAAACTATGCAGGACAGTGGTCCTCGAGGGCCAGGCTTGGACAACACTAGATAACCCAAAGTTTTTTTTCCAATGGCAGAACAATATTACAGTAATCATATGTTCCATATACTGATTCATGCTCAACTAACCAGGTAGAAAAATCCAACAAAGATCAGGTCCTCTGGACGGTTTCTTTTTGTTGAAACGTTTCGTCTTTCATCCAGAAAAGAATCTGGATATGTTGAACCACTTTGGCCACGACGGCCTCAAGCAAGTTGGCGGGGGAGAGGGCGGACTCCAGAAATCATCTTATCTTAGCGCCATCAAACTGGTTACCTCACTATGTGAAGGCGCTTTTCATAAGACTGAGTTTGTGCAGCTCCTCGGACCGATGAACAAAAAGAACCGTCCGTCCAGAGGACCTGGCTGAGCTTTGTTGGACGTAGGCTACATATATGGTAAAAAACCTTTTAGTTGCAAAGTAGGCCAGCCTTGAAATATGGGCAGACTTTTTTCAATTCTATAGTCCTTGACTTACGACAGTCTCGAGTTACGACGTTTTGCAGTTAAGACGCATCTCCCATAAAAAATTTAAATACAACTTTTTAAGTATTTTGAAATTTAATTTTAAAAGCCAAATAACGCAGTTTCCGGTTTTACATTTTAAACATAGCTGTGGAGAAATTCTGCCCTTTACTCTCTAAAAAAGCTAAGTCTGGTCCTTTGGACATTCAAAAAACAAAACAAAACTGTACAGGTGGTTCCCGACTTACGAACGAGTTCCGTTCCTACGCACCGTTCGTAACACAAAAATCCGTAAGTCGGAACGCATTACATGTGGCGTTCGTAAATCCGGATTTTTGGTCGTAAGTCGGAAAATGTATGCTAACGTTGCGCCGCACACCTGTTTATCAACATGAGACTGAACAAGCGTACATACTGGTTCATAAACATGCACAGAACTTTATTTACAAACGGGTAGCTAACGCACTTTCATCTAAAAACACGTACCAGCGCTGTATTTACTGTACAACAGTACTGTTCGTAAGCGCGTTCGTAAGTCTGGAACGTCGTAAGTCGAGGCCGTCGTAAGTCGGGGACAACCTGTACTGTGAATCCTGTTTTACGTCGTAAACGGAATGGAATACGGCAGAGGGACCGAGCTGGACGGCGGTTTTACGACGTAAACGCAATAGAGAATACGGAGGAGGGACGGACGGCTTCACCACAGCATCACAGTAGGAAATTAACTCTTTTTTTCCCTTCATTATGGCTCCCAAATGTATGTGTTTTGATAATTATGTAGGGTAATGTGTTAGGATAGGCTAAGTGCTTGGAAAAATACAGTACTGTACGCATAAGGGGCAGTATGTACGTATGTTCCGACGCGTCGAAATTTGGTTTACGACGCCGCATAGGAACGGATCTCCGTCGTAAGTCGAGGACTACCTGTACATGGGAACATTTTTCCCAATGAGCATCATTGTGAAAGAAAGAAAATGATGTGGCCATGTTGTTAGCAAAAAAACGGGAAATATGTCTCAATTAAAAAAAAAAAATTAACAAATGGATAAAAGGTGTGGGAAGTTATATGTGCCTGGCTTTCTACGCCAAGTGGCTCTCTGCAGAATTAATGGGCAACACACTCAGGAAAAAAGATTGTGTTAATTTGGCGTATTTATCAATAACCTAATTACCACAGAGTCTAGATGGGACCATTGTTCATCCAACAAGGGATTCATTTCCATTTTGCAGATGAGTAGCTCAGCCGTTTAAAGAGGAAAAGGCTCTTCAGGAAAGCAGCACATCTCAACATGAAGTCAGATGCAAACAGCTTACCGGCCGCCTCAGATGTATGGAAGCAGGAATGTCTCATATTTCAAATTAAAATGGATTAATAGAAATGCTTTTTAGTTCCAAAATAAAGCTGCATGTTTTGACTCATAAATAAATTTAAAATTAATAATCCAAACTGCATTTTCATTTTCTTCTTCAAGACTGCTCAATTTGTAAATTAATTAAAATCATAAATAAAATAATGTTTAACATTTAATTTTCAAAATATGTCCTAGTAAAAAGTGACCAAAATTTATTTTGAAATGTCAATTTTGAAAATTAAAATGAAATAGCAGAAATCCTTTTTCATTTCCAAGTCAAGCTGCATGTTTTGACTCATAAATAAAATAAAAAATAAATCATTTTCTACATCTAGACTGCTCATTGTGTAAATTAATTAAAATGATAACTAAAATAACGTTTAACATTTAATTTTCAAAACATGTCCCAGTAAAAAGTGACCAAAAATCATTATAAAATATCAAATAGAAAATGAAAATGATTTATTTTTTATTTTATTTATGAGTCAAAACATGCAGCTTGACCTTGAAATGAAAAAGCATTTCTGCTATTTCATTTTAATTTTCAAAATTGACATTTCAAAATGAATTTTGGTCACTTTTTACTAGGACATATTTTGAAAATTAAATGTTAAATGTTATTTTATTTATCATTTTAATTAATTTACAAATTGAGCAGTCTTGAAGAAGAAAATGAAATGGATTATTCATTTTAAATTTTATTTATGAGTCAAAACATGCAGCTTTATTTTGAAACTAAAAAGCATTTTATTAATCCATTTTAATTTGAAATATGAGACATTCCTGCTTCCATATCCCTCTGAAGGTTTTTATTGTTTTAACCCATGTGAGGATGTGAAAGTGTTGAGTTTGTGTATTGGTAGTCCATTATAAGCTCAAGCATGGAAAATGATCTTTATTTATGATGTGCACATGAAACATGAAAGGACGTGAATTTAATATGACAGTCTCCGTTTTTTTGTTTTGTCGCATTGTGCAACCATCAACCTTCATTTCGTTGCCAGGTTTTGGTTTTGAGAAATGTCTAGGAATAAGCAGGTCCTTGCTGGAAACCACAGCTGCAAACAAGCTCCTGCTGTGGCCGATGCTCCAAATCAATCCATCAACCTCCTGGTTCTATCTGGAAGATCTGCAGATGTCTACTATAATCTATTTATTACCCTTTTAGGTTTTACTTCAGAAGATTTCAAAGACCGGATCTGTCTTGTATATTTGTTTAAAGATCCTTCTTGATCTGTTCTTTATCTCTACTTTTAGCTCTCGAACGAACTATTGATGCTCAAGTGTCTCATCGCTAATGGACATTTTTTTTTAAATATATTTTCTTCTGTTTTAACATGAAAACCGGTCAAACCTGATGCAAAACGTCGGGTTCTGTTCTTATAAATGTTGAGGACACCCACGCAGGTTAGTGAGTCAATTCGTTGCCCGATTAATCATTTCTTTTAAATGTGAATGTGAAAATCTCGTGTGGGAGTCTCTTTCATCAAAAAAGTAATAATTGTGTAATTTTCATATGAACGGGGGATTTTTACAGACTGCTCCAGTGCAGCCCTGTGGCTCTACGCTGATAATTGTTCCGTTTATTTTTATTTTTATGGACAAACATTCTCATTATCGAAAGAATCCTAGGTTTGTGAACAATTCTGATTTAAAGGAAGTTACATTTTCTATCTACAGTTAAATAAAAATTCAAGCATGAGCAATGGCCCTAGTTTATCCTACGGTTACACTTTGAGGTTTTTATGAGTGGAAATACAATAATTCTGAATACAGGTGGTCCCCGACTTACGAACGAGTTCCGTTCCTACGCCCGTTCGTAACACGAAAATCGCCGTAAGTCGGAAAACAAACGAGCCGCCACTTATACACGTACATGTACGGTACTGTAAAGTTACCAAGTTACCAAGCACTTTGCCTATCCTAACACAGTACCCTACATAATTATCACAAAACACATACAGTACATTTAGAGGCAAAATAAAAAATTAAAAGTTAATTTCTTACTTTGAGCTGGTCAAGCCCGTCTCCGTCTGTTAGCATGTTAGCTCGTTGCAAGTCCAAGCTCCGCAGCTTTGTGCTGCTTCATGCGGTCCAAACTGTTTACAGGAAGGACTGTTAGCATGTTAGCTCCATACATTTGGAGCCATCACGAAGGGAAGAACAGTTAATAACTTACTGGGAGCCGTTTCTCCGCGGTGTCCGTCCAACAAGCTACGCCGCGTTAGCGTTAGCCCCTCCGCGTTAGCATGTTAGGCCGCGCCGCGGTACCACCATGTTAGCCCCTCCAAAAGGCTACCGCAGCTGTTTCTCCACGTTTTAGCATGTTAGCTGGATGTCCATCCAACATCTGAGGCTGCCAGGCAGACATCGAGGCGAGCTCCCGGCCGCAGCTGGCCTCTCCGCCGCCCGTCGGCTCCGTTTCCCCGGAGACACCATCCACCCCACCCGCACATCCTACAGCAAGGCTTGTTAGCATGTTATCTCGTTGCTCCTCCGGTCCAGCTCGCTGTCTGCTGCTTCACGCGGTCCACAGCGTCGTTTTCCTTCGTCCCTCCGCAAAACCGCCGTTCAGCTCCCAGCTCATGTATCCGAGCGCAGGAACCTCTGATCGGACACGGTCCGTCCGAAGCCGGCTGTCGAGGCGGAGCTAACTGGCTAAACTGGCGGGCACTGCCGAAAACTGACTGCCAAAAACTGACTGCCGAAAACTGACTGCCGAAAATTGACTGCCGAAAATTGGCGGAAACTGCTGAAACTTCGTAAATCGGCTTAAAATTTTAAAATTATGTAGTAATAATAATAATAATAATAATACTTCATTTATAAAGCCATTTAAAACAACCACATCTGCAACAAAGTGCAGTACACATGAAATCAAGAACATTTAAACACATAATTTTTTTCCCATATTTTTATTAATATGATGCGTTCGTAAAGTCGGATTGCTGTAAGTCACGACCGCCGTAAGTCGAGGACTACCTGTATTATTAATAAATTGGCTTCAAAGTTGGCCACCTGTCATAAGAAGCCTGCACAAAAAGTTTTTAATTAAAATGAGAAGCAATTGGAGTTTGCATTTAAAGAATCACTTTGGGGTGGGGGATAAGATGTTTACCGGTACAAGGACCGTAGCTCTCAGGCCTTGACACGCCCTTTTTTTGCAGACACGAGTTTTCTCGGACACTCCGGTTTACGGTTAAACAGCATAGTAGGCAATTGGCGCATTTGAGATCATAACAGAATGGCATTTGATGTTCCTTTCAAATCATGTTGAGTATTTTTTAAGGATAGTTTAGATTCTTCACTTTAAACCAAACAGGTTTTGTGTCTAAAACTTTGCACAGCAATTTGAAAGCAAAAGGAAACCAACGCACATGGAAGCAGACGTATGTTCGAAGAAGACGGTATAAAAAGAAAAATGGAAAACTCTCATGCTGCCCTGCTACAACAACCGATTGTGTTTCTGTCGTCCAGCAGAACCGTCCGTTGCAATATTAATCTAACACCGGCGGGAAGCGTCTCGGTCTCGAGGCCATTAGACCGCTGCTCACAAGTCTTGTCACGTTGAGCCCAAAAGCAGATTGCCCTGCCTGCTCCGGTGCGGCGCCACCACTGGCTCATGGCACATTGGATGTGACTTAAACATCATGGCTTCCTGAAAACATTAAGGCCTTTTATACCGCTCAGACGACCGGCATTAGACTCCTTTGTGCCACAAAGAAAGGATGGGGGGGAAAGAAAAGAGGTGGAAAAACTTGTGCACACACGCAAAAAAAAACACAGTATCATCTACGCAGTGGCATTTTCCCCCCTCAGGGACATTAGGATTAAAATTCACTAAGAATCTTAGCTATTATTCACACATAAATGCAGAAAATCCCATTTTTAACCCCATATGACCCAGAACTAATAGCTTTTCGAGGCAGAGCACTGACGCAGTCTGGGGTGAAACAAGGCAAAAACCAACTTGTCTTTTCCTGCGCTGTGCAGCCTTGAGAAAAAAGATGTCCCAGCGTGTGACCCTAAACCCGGTTTTGTCGTCTCCCGGCTTCGGCAGCGACTTAATCTTCTCCAAACTCGGCTGTGTTAAGTCCAGGGGCGGCCAGCCAATAGGGGGCGCGAGGGCGCCGCCCCGCTGGAACTTCTGGACCATTTTACATTGAAGACTCTTTTTTTTTAATTAATAAAAATGAAAGAATAAAATAAAAATATTTTGAAATATATGCATATATGTTTTTAGTTGTGTAGTATAAACATTTTATGAGTAATGATGAGTTATATTGTTCGTTTAAAAAAAAACATTTTCTGATTGGTGACGTATTTCCTGTTTTGGGGGCGCATGAATCTTATCCATAGACTCTCTTTATAAATGGCGCATGCGCAGTTATTCCACGACGTTGCAAAACAATGGGAAGATGCTCGGCGCAGTTTTCACTGCCCTGGACACGTCCAACGTGAGCTCTAACTACCGATCGCGTGTTTCCGGCCGTTTATTTATTTATATAAAAAACATTTGTCTGGAAAATGAGCCGTGCGGTCAGTGACTCAAGCACGCTTGCTCGGGTACGTTTTAAATAATTGAAAGCCCTTTATCTAATGTCTATTTGCATTTCTGACTGATATGCCTCTCAAATTTTAGATGGCTGTTTGTGAAAAAAGCCTTCAGCTGACTGTTTATTCTAAAAGTGGCAACTGGTGAGTTTGTTTTTTCTTTGTTTGTTTGTGGAGTTAGGTTGCCAGTGCAGGTTATTGTACAGTATTGACTCTGATGGCTACATTTATTTTAATTTGCTTATAAAAAATGATCAAAGATTAATAATTTTATATACTAAATGTCACTTGTGGTGTTTTACTATTTCTTAACACTGTATTGATCTGGAGAATGAAAACAAAGCCTCTTGCAAGTAGAAATGCAGAAATGTTTTAATCTCACTTATTTTCCTTTCTATAATTTATATATAATTTATTTATTTATATATATTTTTGTTTGTTCTTTGTTGTTTTAGTGAGTCAAATTGGTTCTTCTCATCCTGAGCATTTAATTGTTCTGTTGACCTTGTATTAATCTGCATTTGATTTAAAAAAAAAACTATTTGAACTTGGGATTTTTTTCATTTTGGAGAAATAGCCCCCCCTGGTGGACATTTCAGGAGCCGCCACTG
>JBBPBX010026607.1:2352-16871 GCA_038048925.1 Garcialebias charrua | reverse complement strand
GACACACAGCGCTACAGGTGCTGCTGTTGCGAATTGTGACCAGTTTCGAAACGCAACTTACTGTGCACAAGAACTACAGACACAGTCTTCTTTTAAGACATTTACTTTGACGGGGACTGCCACATTGGGGCCATTTTACAATGTTGCTTTGACCAAAATGTGTTCGAGTTTGCTGTCAGCTACCACCGTAATTTCAGCTCAATATGACAACAAATCATTGCGTTATAGTCATTTTTAGTTTTAAGCTATGGTAGCCATCTTGGATTTATTTTTTTTTTGCAAGGTACTACTATCCATAATTCACAGTTTTTCACTTATCGCAGGGCTTCATGGTACGGATCCATCAAGATAAACAAGGGACTACTGTACACCAAATTTCAGCTAAATAGCTCTAAAAGACTGAGTTATATCTATGTGAATTTAGCTTTGGCAGCCATCTTGAATTTTTAGATTTGAATTCAGAATGTGCTGTGCATCGTTGTCAAGTACCACCACCACACCAAATTTCAGCTCAATATCTTTTAAAATAGCCACGTTTTTGCATTTTCCACCTTTTGGCTAAGGTGGCCATCTTGAATTTTTAATTTGCATTAGGAATGTATAACTGCTCGCTCTCAGCTACGACCATACCCAATCTCAGCTCAATATCTCAAATAATGACTGAGTTATAGTCAATGTTGTGTTTTCTGAGGTAGCTGTGGCAGCCATCTTGAACCAAAATGGCTCCAAAAGTTAAGTTTTGTTCTCTCTCTCTGTTCACTGAGGCAGTTAAAGGCCGTGAAGAGTTCTGTCCGTGTTTTTAAATTAGAAAAATTGCGTCTTTGTCAGCAAATTACGTAGCCATAACTCAAAATGCCAATAAAAGTAAAAGCACACATCACAGCAGTTTGGACCGCATTAAAGTTGATAGAAGAGCAAGACTCTTTTCAGGTGGCTGTCCCCAAAAACACTTTATTTATGTATTTATTTTTACAAAAAACTGGACTCATTTCTTATTTTGTCTCTTGCCAGTCAGTCAGTTAACTGTATGCCAGACTTAGTGAGCACAGATAATCAAAAATGTTTGATATTTCAGGTACCAAGATCGAAAAAAATACACTTTGAAGCTTCTTTGCCTCATTAAAGTAGCAGTAATTTCTGTTCCTAGCAGTTAAGCTCACAATTTGATTCCAATTTCATAATTAGCTGCTGAAGCCAGTGTTGAACGTCTGCTCAAAAATAATTATCTACCTCCTAATCTCGGCAGATGAAGACATTATTATTAATTTGCGTGCAGAAATTTGACTCCTTTAGGCTGGTTGAAGACCTAAAATTCTATAATTTGCATAAGATGTTGATGTGCAGCCAAGAGGAGCAGCGAAAACAGATTTTAATTGCAATATGCTGAGTTTTTATTCAACACATGGGCGAATAATCTGTTGTGTTGCAGTGAATTAAGTTCTTGCTGCAGTTCTCCACCAGAGCAGTAGGTGGCTGTAATGAGAAAAAAGGTCAAGGTTATTGTCATTTGCATCCCATGTGGTGAAACAAAATTTTGTACGCAGGGTCCCAGTTACATCCAATAAAGTACAAGTTGTTAAAGAAAAACAGTAATGAGATATGATATATGAATTAAGATCTAAGATGTACGACTAACCAAGTACTGCAGCCCAAATAAGTTTCTAATTTTTTACATTCAAATGTGACTACACCTTTTTTTTTAAGGTGGATGTCTGTAAATACAGGTAGTCCTCGACTTACGACGTAGATCCGTTCCTAAGCGGCAGCGTAAACCGATTTTCGACGTAAGTCGGAATATACGTACATACTGCACCATATACATGTACAGTACTGTATTACCGAGCACTTAGCCTATCCTAACACAGTACCCTACATAATTATCAAAAAACACATACGTTTGGGAGCCATAATGAAGGGAAAAAAGAGTTAATGGCCAACTAGGATGCTGTTGACAACGTTCTCCTCGGCCCATCTGCCATACCTGTATTCCGTTTTCCGTTTACGACATAAAACCGCGTTCGCAGTACAGTATTCCTCCGCTGCTGCACCGCATACAGTACAATATTTTCCGCCGCTGCTTTACGTTGACGACGTTAAACTGGTCCATCCGCCGCATTCCGTTTATGACATAAAACCGCATTCATAGTACAGTGCATTCCTCCGCCGCTACGTTTACGACGTAAAACCGGTCCATCCGCCGTATTCCGCATTCCGTTTACGACGTAAAACCGCGTTCACAGTACAGTGCAGTGTATTCCTCCGCCGCTACGTTTACGACGTAAAACCGGTCCATCCGCCGTATTCCGCATTCCGTTTACGACGTAAAACCGCGTTCACAGTACAGTGCAGTGTATTCCTCCGCCGCTACGTTTACGACGTAAAACCGGTCCATCCGCCGTATTCCGCATTCCGTTTACGACGTAAAACCGCGTTCACAGTACAGTGCAGTGTATTCCTCCGCCGCTACGTTTACGACGTAAAACCGGTCCATCTGCCGTATTCCGCATTCCGTTTACGACATAAAACCGCGTTCACAGTACAGTGCAGTGTATTCCTTTGCCGCTACGTTTACGACGTAAAACCGGTCCATCCGCCGTATTCCACATTCCGTTTACGATGTAAAACCGCGTTCACAGTACAGTGCAGTGTATTCCTTTGCCGCTACGTTTACGACGTAAAACCGGTCCATCCGCCGTATTCCACATTTTGTTTACGACGTAAGACCGCGTTTACAGTACAGTGCAGTGTATTCCTCTGCCGCTACGTTTACGACGTAAAACCGGTCCATCCGCCGTATTCCACATTCCGTTTACGACGTAAAACCGCGTTCACAGTACAGTGCAATATTCCTCCGCCATTACGTTTACGACATAAAACCGGTCCATCCGCCGTATTCCTGCACCGCGTACAGTTCAATACTGTATTCTTCCGCTGTTGCGTGATGACATTTATGACGTAAAACTGCATAACTCAAAATGAGGCTTTTCGTAGTAAATGGAAGATGCGTCGTAACCACGAAACGTCGTAACTCGAGACTGTCGTAACCCGAGGACTACCTGTACCTGCGTTAGGATTTTCCATTAGAATTTAATCTGTACTAATATGCAAAAAGCTAATATGCCTAGGGGTGCATTGATAAATCGGCCAGCCGATTTATTGGCCAGTCGATTTATCGGCCAGCCAATTTATTGGCCCCAAATTCCTTAATTTGGGGAAATTGGACGATGATTGCATGATAATACGATTCTACCTTTTTTTTGTTTTGTTTTAACAACAATTGTCTGAACTTCATTTATATTTCTGAGCACTACCTCAAGGCCAATTAAAACAAGTTTGTATTGTTTCTAGGATATTGTTCAAGGGTACGTTTTTCAATAAAATAATATTGGAAAATTGAAAATCGGAATCGGCAGGTCAAACTTTTTTGAAACCGGTGATTGGCCAGAAAACTGCAATCGGTGCACCCCTAAATACGTCTATATGTATTCCTAAAATTGGATTGGCACGCTTCCTGTTTTACCGATTTAGTCCCATCGTGCACATGTCCATACAAGAGTAATTTGGAATTAATGAATCGTTAATACATTTTTAACTTTTTTTTTACTTTGTTTAGTTTCAGAGCAACAAAAGACAAGTTTCCAAATCTACTGCAAAAGTATATTTAGTAGAGCCTGATCGTTGTGGAAATTTTGGTTATCACCAATATCAATATTTGGAGGGCCAGACTAATGCCGATAACCGATATATTGGGTGAATTGTTCTTTGTTTTGTCCACGCCCAAGAATCATGTATTTACATTTTCAATCCTCCACTATTCACCATAAAATGAGCATGTGAGTTACAAAATTATAAATTAAACAAAGAAACGCCCTTCCCTGTTCACTGTTTAAACAGTCAGTCATGTATGACGAATGTGTAATTAGTATTGACCGTAGCAGCGGAGGGTTTGAAGTAAAGATTTCAGACAAATATTGACAACAAAGATAACGTTACTATCGCTGATATATTTTACAGCTACGTTAGATTTATTGGGCCTCATGCACGAAAATGTTCGTATTTTTATCCTAAATTTCTCCTACTTTTGTTCGTACGAAGCGTTCGTACGAACATGCCACGTCAGATTCAACAAAGTCTTCTATCCTGAGGAAACGTGTGTAAATGGGTTGCGTAAATATGATGAATCCCACCTGTTCTAAACAGCTGCGCGTGCACGGAGAGGTCATTTACATAATTCCCACCCCTCAAAACACCATATAAGGCCACGTTTCCTGCCTTCTGACAGCAGGAAGTGTCCATTCATTCAAACTCAAGAAGTAAAAGGAGGAACTTCACGCGTTCGGAGATCTGCTCTCAGTCGCGCTGTGGCGCACCGCCACCCCGCCACCCCACCCCCCCGCAGGTGTCGGATGGTCAAATATCTTTAATTTTAGTGTACTGTGTTACATTATAGTTTCACTTATTCAGAAGAGCGCACCGCTACCCCCCACCCCCCCGCAAGTGTCGGATGTGTTTTTGAACAGAAGCATTTTAAAATGTCTCGAAACTACAGTTAACTTCATATTAATATTGTAGTGCATATGTTTTGTCTCCCGTGGGTCGTACAGTATCAGAAATCAAGAATAAATGGTTTGATCTGAAAATGGCTTCAAACAAACGTCTCGCCGCAGCACGGACAGGAGGTGGTCAGTCTGCGAGATGGATGGACAATACTGTAAATGCCACGCTGCGCAGACGCGTGCCAACATGTTTTGCAGCACAAATGTGTCATGCGCGCACCTCCTGGTCATCGCGCAACCACATTCTGCAGGTTATATTTCGAATCAGATAATAATCTATTGCTCCGATGGTGTTTGGCACAGCAGTCCAGCAATAGCATGAAAATCAGTCTTAATTCGTACTTGTTCTGCGGCGGTGTATGGGAATTTTATGTACCTGGGTGTTAATATGAGGAGCGGCTTTGATGACCAAGGGGAGCGCACGACTCACTGAAGCCTGCGCGACACACCAGACAAATTAAACTTAAAATTATAATTCTAATTCAAACAGAATAACCTATTGTCAAGAATAATTATGGTGCGTGATTTTTTTAAACCCAAAATATTTTCTAAATAACGAAATATGAAGTTATTCGTGGAGAAGATCCGTCTGGATGACAGCAGACTGACGCTCCTAAGGATCCTTAGGATACGAAAACATTGTTGAATGCCGCAAATGATCCTAAATCGCTCGTACGCACAGTTTAAGAACAAATCTGTGCGTACGAACGGTTCGTGCATGAGGGCCATTGTTCTGGATAAAGTTTTAAAAGGCAATAGACTATGCTAGGTTATCTATGCTAGGTTAGCTTGCTACCATTAGAGGCACGTAACTAATGCCAAGTGGGTTAGAGGATTGAAGAGAATTTATAGTTTTTTAAATTTTATATTACAGATCAGTTCAAATAAACTTGCCATGTTCTGTTCAACAAAACACGCTACACATTTGCTCCCTGCTTCCGCTGTGCTGAAAGTGAAAGCTAAAGAGAATGGCCATGACTTGAAAGTAGTCCGCATGCACCCTCTGCTGGATACATTGTGCAATTACACCATTTGCAAGGAAGGACACAACTTGTTCTCAGCATTTTAGGGGTGAACATTAGAATTGTTTACAGAAGCGCATAATAACAGTTATCACTGATGCCGATATGTCCCCACACACCTATGTCGGCCCTATTGGTATATTGGTTATGTGTTAATATTTAGCAAAGTATACCAACTTTTCACTGTAAATATTAGTAAACTTTGTATAAATCGTAATTTTTATACAATTCTTTTGAATGATTCGTACATATTACAACTATAGGTAGTCCTCGGGTTACGACGGTCTCGAGTTATGACGTTTCGTGGTTACGACGCATCTCCCATTTACTATTCACAGCCTTGTTAAGAGTTATGCAGCAGTCGCTGTGGCGAAAGAATACAGAATTGTACTGTACTAGGTGTAGCGGCGGAGGGATACAGAGGCGGAGAGATACACAGGCAGCAGTGGAAAAGTACAGGCGGAAGCCTTACTATAAACGCTCTGGACCGATGTGGACGGCGGTTTTAAGTCATAAACGGAATACGGCAGATGGACGGAGGAATACAGCGTCATCAGCATCGCCATTAACTCTTTTCTCACTTCATTATGGCTCCCAAACGTATGTGTTTTTTGATAATTATGTAGGGTACTGTGTTAAGATAGGCTAAGTGCTTGGTAATACAGTACTGTACATGTACAGTATATGGTGCAGTATGTTAGTATATTCCAACTTACATCAAAAATTGGTTTACGACGCCGCGTAGGAACGGATCTCCGTCATAAGTCGAGGACTACCAGTACTCAAATGTGATTCAGGACTGTAAGGTAGCTTTATTTGACTTTTTTTACATTGGGGATCGGGGGTGGGAGGGGGTAAGCCGCCTGGTTGGGGTCGGGTTTGGGCTGTGGGTGGGCTTTGGGCCTTGTGGGGCGGTTATGGGGGGCCGGTTCTCTGGTTCTCCCTGGGTTGTTTTGATTTTTTTTATCAAGGTTCCTGGTTGCGATGTCCAGCCCTTTGACCGGGGTGGCTGCCGGGTTCTGGTGTGGGTCAGCTGTGGTTGTGTGTGTGTGTGCGTGCGTGCGTGCATGCGTGCGTGCGTGCGTGCGTGCGTGCGTGCGTGTGTGTGTGTGTGTGTGTGGCCGTTGGTGGTGTGTGGTGGCGATCGGGGGTGTGGCTTCACTTTTGTGGGGTGCTGGCTGGAAAGAAAAAAAAGCTTTATTTGACTTAACTATTTAGGGGGGCTGCTGTGGTGGACAAGTAGGGCAACCAAAAGTCACAGGTTCAACTCCCCACCATGTCCACGTGTTGTGTCCTTGAGCAAGACATGTACAGTAATCCCTAACTGTTCCCCGGGTGCTTACATAGCTACAAGACAATGTGCAATAACTTTACCTAAACCTTGGCATTTACAGCTGAGTCAACCCACTTAGCAAAATATATATTTTTTTAAACTGGACATATCAGAATCAGAATAACTTTATTGACATTGCACCAAGGTACAACGGGAACATGTACGCACAGTCGTCCGAAAGTCGGACTAAGTGTACGAAGCTGCAGCTGATTATCATCACGGCCATCTCGTTCCTCGTCAGAATGATAATCCTAGATATGAAAAAGGAGAAGAACCATGAGGGTAGATAGTGGTATTACAAAAAAGATATTTGACATCTTGTCTATTAGGACACGATATGAGACATCAAAAAACTCTACCAGCAAGCACAGTTAAGACAAATTACATATGCATTTGAGGTCCAGGCGGTGAGATTTAGTCCATGAGCCTTGTTCAGATCAGCCACAGTTCTGTGATGTTTCCAGCCAGCATTTCTGATAAGCGCTCACAGAAAGTTCTCCGGGGAGGGGGGGGTGCGATAGATGCAGTTGTTGTCCTCGGTTACTCATGACCCAGGAGAAATTTGATAGTCAGCCCATTTCCAAGGCTGTTTGGGAGTCAGATTCAGATAAGCTTGATTGTTGATTTTCTTCAGGCAGACAGTTTTCTTTTCCTGCAGCCTTGAGTGTCCATCTGCGATCCAAATCCAATATGGTCTAATTGTGGGAATCCTTCCACTGATCCATGCTATGAATCCTCATCCAGATTGATTCCACCACGCTGACGAGTCCCAAAACTCGCGATTGGCCTGCGATTCTCAGAAATCGCCTCCACCTTCCGGTTACGCTCGTAAAGCAGCTGATTTATTGAGGTCACGGCACGGATCAAACTCTCACTCTGACTCGGAAGCTTAGACATGGCAGTAATCGCCGCTGAAATCTTCCTCAATTTCCGATAGAACAGTGCTCCACATGTCGAACAGTGAAGCTCCTGCCACCATAAATCCAATTATGTAAACATCTTCATATTTGAATGAAGCTCAGAAATTTTGCATTTGCATATGTACATCAGATTAACTTTTAAAGAAGTCAACTGAATTCAAGTTTACCACCACAGCTATGCAAATACGACCATTCCCCAGTGGGTTTTACAGATACAGCTGAAATTTGGCTTGTTAGTAGCAGATGCTCGTTCAAAACATATACTCCAAGCACCAGCATGTGCTTGATTAATGTGGGCTATAACAGCCATCATTTCTCAACATAAGATGTTTTAGTTCAAAATGATAAAATAAAGCCATCAGGAGAAATGCATTCCTTTGAAGAATACATTCATTTTTCATTGGCTGGAGCTTTTGTGGGACGTTTTTATGCCTTTCAACTATGTATTTTTGTGGTTTTGACAGTCTTCCCTCCTGGAGATGAGTTCATTTCTTAAAAGCCAGCTGGACATGAAAGACTGGTTGGACTGAATGTGCAAGTCCCTGTACTGGAATTGTAAAAAAAAATAAAAAATACTTTAAGTAAATTCAGTTGTCTAAATGTCTTTCAGGATGATTATCCATGTTGCCTTTTAAACTCAAAAGCATTTCATTTCAAAAGCTACAGAAATAAATTGACTTTAAATTTGCTGTTAACGCTGCATTGTGCCCGATTCGTTCCCTTGGTGAGGAATTGAAAGTTAGCATGACCCTAAATGTCAAAATGACCACAAGATTGTGCAGCATGTCAGGGTAAAATACAGGAAAGTGCTGCGTCAATACACCGGGCTCGAACAGAAATGTCATGGTGGGATGAGAGGTAGGCCTGAGACGAGCTTTTAATCCACGTTAGCTCCGGTAGTTCGTATGCCCACCTTGAGTTTTACCGGATAATCCGGTTTTCTTTCCACGGTTCAAAAACATGATGGGTAAACGGAGCGGGCAAAATGGGTAAAATGGGTAAAATGGGCGGCCGTGGCGTAGTGGTAATGGCAGTCGTCCCCCAATCGGAAGGTTGGCGGTTCGAATCTCGGTTCCCCACACCATGTGTCGTTGTGTCCTTGGGCAAGACACTTAACCCCGAGTTGCTCCCGGTAGGACTGGAAAGCACCTTGCATGGTAGTCTACCGCTACCGGTGTATGAATGTGTGTATCATTCAATGTGTGTAGCACTTTGAGATTTTCACTAATGAAAAGTGCGTTATAAATTGAATTCATTATTATTATTATTATTATTATTATTTGGTTTTACATTCAAATCATGTTGGAAGCTTACAGGGGTACAAGTGAACCATTACAGTACTTGTACTGAAATTATTACAAAGTACAAACAACCAGTAAGAGATGCATTATTATATACAGGTAGTCCTCGACTTACGACGGCCACGAGTTACGACGTTTCGGGGTTACGACACGCATCTCCATTAAAAACATTATAATAATTTTGAACATTTTTATTTTGAAAAGCCGAATTCCTTCCGGTTTTGACGACAGAAGCAGTAGCTTGACGGCACAAATGTAAACAGTCTGGACCGCGCAAAGTACAGGTAGCTCATATGTTGGAGGAGCACCGAGCTAACATGCTAACAGACGGGGGAAATGGCTTCACCAGCTCCCAGTAGGTTATTAACTCTTTTTTCCCTTTGTTATGGCTCCAAATGTATGTGTTTTTTGATAATTATGTAGGGTACTGTGTTAGGATAGGCTAAGTGCTTGGTAAAATACAGAATATTGTACGTATATGGTGCAGTTTGTACGAATGTTCCGACTTACGTGGAAATTCAGGTTACGACGGAGCATCGGAACGCTGTTGTAAGTCGAGGACTACCTGTACTCGTAAATGTCCCCGTAAAAAACAGAAAAAAAAAAAACTTTAGACACCAAAGGGCCAGTTTTACATAGTGAAAGTTGTTTTCAAAGTTCTACTTGTGTGTTACTCATGGATGCCGATAAGGTATTAAAATCAGTTAAAATATCACCTGTTCCAGATGTTATTGCCGTCAATTTCACATTGCATGGTTGTTGCCGTCCGTTGAGGAGTGACGACAACAAATTGGAAATACCCTCCATACATCAGTGCATGATAAATTGGGGTGGGGGGGAAGTGAAGTGACAACTTCCATTTTGGTGTGTGGCGGCATTTAAGGATTAGGAAGGTTCATTTTGAAAGTTGGCTCGCCACATCAAAATCCAAGATGGACACCGCCATGTATGTAAATCGGCCACCCCTACAATTTGAGGAAACTGTGCATTCTAGTTTTATATTGCAGCATTTTGAGCATGCATCAGGGTATATTGCAGTGTTTCACCTACCGTGCCCCACCTTGTCAACAGAATCCCGTCCACCGTCGACAAACTGCCGGCAACACTAACGTAATGCACCCGTCACCCCCCGCCCCACACCTGTCGGCAAATGCCGGCAAGATGATGAGCACCCTCCCAAGACTTCCATCCATTATCTTTACCTGCTTTTTTCCTCTTCAGGTCACGGAGTTCAATGGTGCCAATATCCAGCCGTCACTGTGCAAGATGCAGGGGACACTCTGGACAGGTCTCCAGTCCATTACAGGGACACAGAGACAAACTAGACAAACAACCATTCTCTCTCTCTCTCTCTCACCTATAGGGACAATTTAGAGTTACTAGTAAATCTAACATGCATGTTTCGGATCTTTGGGAGGAAACCAGAGTACCCGGAGAAAACCCATGCATGTGCAGAGAGAACATGCAAACTCCACCCAGAAAGGTCCCTGGTAGGGATTCGATTGGTCGCCCTTCTCGCTAAGAGGCAGCACCTCTACCAACTTAGCCTCCATGCCACCCTACCAAGACAAGATGGTGTAGTGGCAGGGCTTCCGACTTGGGACCCGAAGGACGCGGGTTCGCGCCCCGGCCACTACACACCTTGGGGTGTCTATGAGTGCACACCTAATTCTCCAGCTCCCCGGGCGCTTTCTATGGCTGCTCACAGCACCACCTGGTGGTGGTTGGGTTAAATGCAGAGATGAATTTCGTCTGTGTATGGGAAACATACACAGATGAGAAAAAATGACATTATTATTATTATTATTATTACAAGTGTTGTTTAAGATTAAAGTCCAGTTGTTTCTGTATTGAACGCCTTTTTTGGTTTAATAGTTTCCTCAAATGACTGGGGTGATTGAAGATACCTCTGTGGTGGCCACCAACCATCCCCAAGCTCCATCATTGCACCTGATCATGGATACAATTGTTTTCTCTACTTGCCAGGATCCATTACTCTGTGTTGCCTCGGACAAGAAAAAAAAACTGCGTTCTTGCACCTTCTTCTGTTCTATCTTGCACCAAAAGCATTCAGGTTTTCACCATTCATCCCCTCAAATTACAAACGTTCACTCTTCAAATTCCTCAGTGATGGGGGACACTGACGTACCATTTCCTTTACAAGTGTAGTGATACAGGCCTTCATCTCTGACCTGGATTTACACCTTTTCACATCTCTCTGAAACTCTTAGTGGTACACTTTTCTTGAGGCTCTCAAAGAGACGAGTGGACACTCTTTTATTTTAATAATTTCAATCAAGACACATATTATTTCAGAAGAGACTTGTCATTGTATGATCATGTTTTATGCTGTTACCAATGTTGATCACTTCTTCACATGATCCAAAAACTATGGCAAAGTTGAGAATTGTGTCAAGTTGAACCTTTCAGATTTGTTTTACAAAAGTTAAGACGTTTAATCAGTAATCTGTATAACTGGCGACAGGTTTCTGTCTCTTTTCTAAACACTCTCACTCAGTGGTGGGCGCCAGACCGCTAGGGAGCGCTAAAGCGCTAATCCGCTTACAGTGGACCTAAACTTTTTGTCAGCGTTTTTGTGGATTGACTAACTTTTATAATTCATAAGCGGATTTGTGCTATTTTTATTTAAAATGCAGTACCGCTAATAACTAATTATCTATCAGTAAAAACCAATAAACTTATTTACAAGCTCTTATGCTGCTTGTTTTACCTTTTTCCCCACCGTAAGAGCAGAGAGGAGGGAGGGTTGGAGGGGGGAGGGGGAGCAGAGCGGAGAACAGACTCGGATCTACCATGTAGGTAAATGATGCCGTTGCCTGGGGATCCCATCAGCATGGGGCCCCGGCCCCGCCGCGCCCCGGCCAGTCACCTACATCCCTAACATTGATCCTGCTTGTTAATCTACATTTAACATAAAAATAATTATAGTTACGATGAAAACGATCATTAAATACGCAATTAAAAAAACGGTCGATTTCTTTATCCCCCTACTAAAAATGGACTATTCCATCTTGACATCTTCCGGGTTAGAGTTGAACTCAGGGGCTAATTCTGTGGCTAGCTGGCTGCGCTCGGTCTCTTCATAAATCCGTAGAGAACCCCGCTGTTTCAAGCCAAATTAACGTGGCCGGATGATTTTATTGTGTGTTTTGTGATGACCATTCGACGGTGAGTCGTTATTTTTATGTATTTTAGTTACTTTTCATTAAATCTGTTGACTACCTATAGACGCTAACTCTGTGTCCAGCTGGTTGGTTGTGCTGGGTTTCTTGGATAAATCCGTAGAGAACCCCGCTGTTTCAAGCCAAATTAACGTGGCCGGATGATTTTATTGTGTGTTTTGTGATGACCATTCGACGGTGAGTCGTTATTTTTATGTATTTTAGTTACTTTTCATTAAATCTGTTGACTACCTATAGACGCTAACTCTGTGTCCAGCTGGTTGGTTGTGCTGGGTTTCTTGGATAAATCCGTAGAGAACCCCGCTGTTTCAAGCCAAATTAACGTGGCCGGAGTATTTTATTGTGTGTTTTGTGTCGACCATTCGACGGTGAGTCGTTAGTTTTATGTATTTGGGTTACTTTTATGTATAAATGCGGTGGCGACACACCCGTGTATTTGAGATTTAAAAGTGGTTTTAGGGATTAAAAGTTCATTCTATTTTTTGTTAATTTCGTGGCCGAATAGAATATATATACGTAAAGTATTAAATAAATCCTTTGATTTTTGTAATTTCATCCTTTTAGGATCATTTTTGTTACTTTTCAGTTGGCAGTGTAGTGCAAATTTTGCATAACGCTGCCGGCTATATATAAATATATATATAATATATAAATATATAAATAGCGGATTAGATTAGCTTCCCCTAATTTTCATAAGACATTTGTGCTTTTGAAATTGTGGACCTAAAAAAATTAATAAGCGTTTTAAAAATTGTGGAACTAATTTTTTAATTAGCGTTGCCCAGCACTGGTAAACACAGAATATCGCAGCGGCTCTGAGCAGACAGCAGCAGGGGGCGGAGCAGATCCCAAGTTCACCAGAACCACGGACTGAGCCATATATGGCTCTGAGGGGAGGGAGCAGAATGCTTTTCTGCGTTGAAAATATTTCTAAGTCCCAGAGTGTTCAAATATCGCAGACCCTACCTTTAAACCCAAAACTCAACAACAAAATGCAGGACTGAAAATTGCTCTCTATGGCCATGGTACAGAGGGGCCGCCTACACAAGGATAATAAGGGTCGTGTTTTGTTAATACGCAAAAGTTTTTCTTCCATTGTTTCAGCCTTGTATCCACATTGAAATGAAAGTTGAAGAGCCCAAAGTAAAAAAAAAAATAAGATTTTTTTTTTAAAACAAGTTCTAGAATAAACAATTTCTAAAACGCCACCCTTGCACTTACATGTAGACAGCCAAAACACTACTTTTTGAAACTGAAAGTACTGGTACTATGATGCCATAGCTCAACCTCCAGGTGGATAAAACACTATACTGTACTAGTACTATACCTACACTGTAGTTAAACAATAGTATAATATAAAAACTAATCAGTACTATCCAGTAGTAGAGTTTAACCAGTGTGCAAGTCAATTCTGTCATTTCTAACCCAAACCTGGAGGCCGGCCGGGCCATTATAATGTGAGGGCTGGGCCGGTGTTGGGCTTTTGATTGCGTTAGCAGATTCAATTATATGGAAACATGGCTTGCCATACTACACCAGCCACATATGGCCATTTGACCATGCGCTGACCGGCCTTGAAAGAGGTAAAAAAAAAAAAAATTCAATTAAGCTTCAGATGGACTATACTGCCAGGCAGCGATCCATCAAAGCCCTAATGGACGTTCATTCAATCGCTGCACTCAGCGGACGCACACGGACGATGACCCAAACAGGTGAGATCCCAAAATATCCGACATGTCAGAGCGGGGTCCGTGTCTGAATAATGCAGAATGCAGGCAGAAGCAGGGATTTAATGCACCCCCTCAGCTCCGATGTTCTGCACCCTTTTATTCAGCCACACGCATCCGCCGACCGTTAATAACTACCGTATATAAGCAGTCAAAGCTTAATAAAAAAATTTTTTTTTCGGGTTTGGACCTGTAAAATCCTGTTAATTTGTCGGGTTGGGTTGGGTTTGGAAATGATGGCTATGGGCTGGGGATTTTTTGGGCCCGAATGCAACTGTAGTGTGCAAGCTTTTTAAGCATGCTCCACTTGGGTCGTTTCTGGTGTTAGACATTTATAGCAGTGATGCTGTGTTTACAAAGATGTTTTCAAAAATGAAATAAAAGAAAACCGGTTTCTTGTGGACAAGAATGTATGTGGTCTCAGGGTTTGAATCTACGGTAATGTAACACCAAACAA
>JBBPBX010026606.1:0-13363 GCA_038048925.1 Garcialebias charrua | reverse complement strand
ATCAATCAATCAATCAATCAATCAATCAATCAATCAATCAATCAATCAATCAATCAATCAATCAATCAATCAATCAATCAATCAATCAATCAATCAATCAATCAGTCAATCAATCAATCAAGCAATCAATTCCGGTAAGGTTTCCTAAAGAATTGATCATTTAAAGTGGATTATATAGACCAGGTTTTATCAAATTATACAGAGCAATGGTGATAAAACAGCCTTGGTGAACTCTGAAAAATATATACAGTACTACAAAATATGGATAAAAAAACATTTAGTCTTAAAAACATCTACTATTTACAATTAGAAATTTCTAATGTTTCCATTACTGTGCAGTTATTGTGACATTTATTTAATAAAAATTTTAACTGGCACTTTCAATTTGAGTCACCTAATATTATGAAAGAAGAAGTGTTTGTATCCCCTAATTGCAGGCTATGTGGAGGAACTACATACTGTAGTTTAATCTAAATAAGATGAAGCATTCAATGCATAGCAGCCCATAATTACTGTAGTTTTTTTTCCCTGTGATTTGTCTATCTATATAGATAGATGTATAGATATTTTTTAATTTATTATAATTATTATTTTTGTTTAAAGATGATTCCCCAAGAGCAGCAACACTCACAAGATGCCTAGGAGGGGTGATTACAAAGTATCTCCAGTCTCTTCTAGTGGAAGATCAAGGTTTCCAAGTATTTGTGGAAGCTCTTGACCCAAAATATAAACATTTTCATTTTATAGTAATTTTTGATAATTAAACAATATTTTATTTTTTAATAGTACGGTAAATACTAAAATAAACATAGCGTCCCTACTTCAGTTTTTCACTTATCACAAGGCTGGCTGGAACCTAACAACCGTGATAAGTGAGATACTACTGCATTATTATTATTTTCCTTATTTTCTTTTATTAGTGTTAAAAACACAATTTTCACATATTTTAAATGATAGCATCTGTTTTTTCTGTTGTACAGTATAGCATTATTGTTATATTTCAGAGTTTAAAATAAATAGTTACATTGATGTCATGTATTCTTTATGCAGCTTTGATTGGAACAAAGTTTACCTAGGTGTATGTGCGCAAAGTATCATTATCCGGATCGATACCGCCGATACTGAGCCACATTTTACCAGGTATTGTATCGATACCAGATATCCTGGAACAACACTAGTCGCAGGAAGTCCTTCCTCCCTGTGGCTAACTTTTCAACTCCTCTCCCTTTCTGCACATAATAAAATGTATCTTGCACTACAATAAACTAATGTTTCTGTCTGCACCTGACCTGTTTAGAACTTAATTGTTGGTATTTTTATATTCTCTGTTATTTGTATTTTCTCTGCTATTGTTTTATTTTTTATTTTTATGTATATCACATGTGATTCCTTTTGTATGTTCTTTTGTACTGAAACTCTGGCACAACAATTTCCTGCCGGATGAATAAAGTTCTATCTTATCTGTACACCTCTATTAAATGCTAGCTTATAGTGGGTACTAGCACGTTTGCTTATGCTTATACTGCATATTCAGGAAGACATTCAATTAGAGAAACTTAACTCATAGGCATTCTGACCAAAATTAACCTTTTCATTGTAAAAATCATTGACATTGTAAATCACTTAGTTTACAGTAGTCCCTTGTTTATTGTGGGGTTTCCGTTCTCAGCCCCAAATGTTTCGAAACTAAATGCTCTAAAAGAGCACATGTCATGAATTCAGCTCTGCCACCTGCAAGCGCTCTCGGCCACACCCACTTCTCTGCAGAGCGGAGATCAAGACATGCTGCAGGAGGGAGCTTCTCCCTGCACCTGTGGGCTGCAGACCGGTGCTAAATAATAAAAATATATATAAGTAAAGATGCTGATCCTGCAGCTCATCCATCAATCAGCCAGTTGTGTGTCATGTCCAATCTTATTTTTGAAAAACCGCGAAAGCGCAATTCCTAGCGCAATTCCTAGCGCAAAACGCTACATTTGGCATTGTTCCAGCAACGCCAAATGTAGCCGGGTCGGGTGTGGTTAAAATTGGGTACTGAAGTTTAAAAAAAAGTTAAAAAATACTATTTTAAATAAATAAAATTGATTAAAATGGTTGTACCTAAAAAGTTACCATTAAAGGCACGCCCGTTTGTAGAGGAGGCTTGAGACAATTTCACACACTGACACCAATTAAATTGCACAGTTGTTTGTTTATTAAATAAAATCCTAAATTTAAAATATTCACAGTTTTAAAAGGAAGTCAACTCCAATCAACATTAAAAGTGCAATTCATGGCAGTACATTTAAAACAGGAAAACCACACACACACATCTTATATAAAACCAGGAGTAATGTCACCGCCTGGAGGGATTCTCATCAGTCCCTCAACAGTCCAGAGTCCACCCTGGTAGGATCCGTTGCACCAGAAGAAACTCCACTCAAGCCGACACCTGTTGAATTATTCGAGCTGGGCATCAGTCGGCCCAGTTCAGCCCACAGGACGCGTGACGCAGCTAGCCCGCCCCACGCCGTCCAGACAGCAGGCACCAAAACAGCCACAGGACCAGTCGGCAGTCGATGGACGACCCAGATGGAGGGCAAGAACCAGTCTGAACAATCCGGACAGCAAATGAACACGCCAAGGACAAACAGCAGGGACTAACAAACAAATATTTAGCATTAAAATCTGAAAGTATAAAACAGAAAGATAAACTGGCGCTTACTCACCACCGAGCTCCACCTCTAACAGGAGAGGGAAGCAGCAAGCTTGTTCCAGTGGTCACCAGAACAGTAGATCATGGCGACCTTAAATTATTTACGCTAGTGCGCGACACAGCCAGCAGACGCCAAGGTCTGCACCGGAAGGCGGGTGACGTGTGTCAACCCCTCAGGCCTGGCCCTTTTTATACAGGAAGCCAGCCCTAGACCCAATCGAATCGCAGCACCCGTGTGGTGCGTTCAATGTCCGCAGGACATCCTACCACATGTATATATATATATATATATATATATTAGGGGTGTAACGGTACGCTAAAATCACATTTCGGTTCGGTTCAATTACAAGGAGGGCTCGGTTCGGTTTATTTTCGGTTTATTTTCGGTACAAAAAAAAAAAGACAAAATAAAGACTTACAAAATGTTTATTTTGAAAATATGCCAAAAATATGTTTGTATTGTATTGTAGTAATAAATAAAAGTGACCCATTTGGATGATATTTTAAATAAACAGCACTCTACAATAAATAAATTATATTAAAAATAATAAAAATCTTAATGAATACAATAACAGTCAGAACCAGAACAATAAGCAGCAACAGACTGTTTACAATCTTAACTAATAAAGTTTTTGTCCAGTAGCACCAGTGTGGCTGTATTTGTCCTCATTACTCACAACCTCTTCTTGGTGGGACTGGTCCTGGAACAGTTCCAGAGTTCAATTCAGTCATCACACACTTCTTAGCTGCAGCAGGTGATCTCTGGTGGATTTCCCTGAAGTGGAAGGAGAGCAGCTACCTCTGTAACTGGAAATACTGGAAATAAAACACAGAGGTAAAAAAATAAGTTAATAAGATTATAATTTTAAATAATAATAAATTATAAATAATAATTATAATAAAATAACAATACCTCTTGAACGGTTGAATATCTCACTCATCATCAGGGCAGGGTTTAAATCAGCTCCAGGACTTGTTGACCATCAGTTTTAGTTTTTTCATAAAGAGCTGAACTTTTTGACTTAAGTGTTGACGTGATGGATGTCTCATAGCAAGGATCAACTGTGCATTAAAAACTTTCAGACTTAGATTCAGAGCTTTAAAAACTCATACAGTTTGTGTTATTGATCTGGACCCATCTAAATTACCTGATGAAGTTGTTTAAATGCAGCTGTGTTGTTAGCGCACTTTGTAGAAGTTGTTTAAATGCAGCTGTGTGGTTAGCGTACTTTGTAACAGCTCGTTCACGTTCTGATGACGTAGTTTCCAGCGCGTTCACGTTAGACGTGTTGCTGCTGCAGATCCAGTCTTCATGAAAAAACGTCCACACACACAGCTTTGTGCGCTCGTCTTTTAACAAGAAAACCATAACGTTAACAAACAGGAAACCGCAGCGAGAAGCTAACGGCTAATGCTGCGCGTGCTGCGAGATAATAGCTCCGTGCTGAAACGCGCCCAGGAAATTTTGTTCCGCGGCGCACATATTAACATTCAATGAGTGAAAAAATAACCGTTTCGGTACAGCACGTTCGGTTCGGTCCACCTCCGTACCTTTTCGGTTCGGTACACCAACTACAACCGTTACATGCCTAATATATATATATATATATATACTGTATTTATATGCATCCTTTATGATTCTGTTGTTGTCGTTGTCCATTGTTGTCATCACTCTTCGTTTAAAATGCAGGTCTCTCTGGTAAATGAATTCCAGAGGCTTAATGGGATTAATTTGTATGAATAACAGTTGAATTAATGTTACATAATATTCCATTTTTAAAGCTCTGAATGGACTTGCACATCTCTACATCTCTGAACTTTTGAAAGTTCATCAGCCTGGCAGAGCTTTACGATCTGCCAGTCAACACCTGCTGGAGGTGCCTCGCTCAAGGTGCAAACAATGGGGAGACCGGTCCTTTTCTCTTGCCTGTCCAAAAGCCTGGAATAGTCTCCCCTTTGAGCTGCGTGTCAACTCTGATTTGACTCAGTTCAAAACCAGACTGAAGACCCACTTGTTTAAAAAAGCTTTCAGTCTGTAACTTTTATTACTCTTTTAATATTTTTATTTCCACTATAGTGTACCTCCTTTTATTGCTGCTGAGTTTTTATTTTCACTGATTTATTGTGCCAGTTTTTATCTTTTCTATCCTGTTAAGCACCTTGGCCAATGCAAGGCATTGTAGAAAGGTGCTATACAAATAAAGTTTATTATTATTATTATTTTCATTCAACCTTTTTTTAGGTGCTAATACAAATAAAGTTTATTATTATTATTAGCCAGTTGAGGTGGCTCGGGCATCTGGTTAGGATGCCTCCTGGACGCCTCCCTGGTGAGGTGTTCCGGGCATGTCCCACCGGGAGGAGACCCAGAGGAAGACCCAGGATACGCTGGAGGGACTATGTTTCTCGGCTGGCCTGGGAACGCCTTGGGATTCCCCCAGAGGAGCTGCTCCAAGTGGCTGGGGAGAGGGAAGTCTGGGCCTCCCTACTTAGGCTGCTACCCCCGCGACCCGACCCCGGATAAGCGGAAGAAAATGGATGGATGGATGGATTATTATTATTATTATTATTATTATTATTTTCATTCAACCTTTATTTAGGCAAAACCAGCCACTAGGGAGCACAAGCCAGTGTATCTCTTGTGCCGGTCCCAAGCCCGGGTAAATGGTGAGGGTTGTGTCAGGAAGGGCATCCGATGTAAAACACTTTTGCCAAAACCATAATGCGAGTTCATCAAAGTGAAACCATACCGAGATCGGTCGAGGCCCGGGTTAACAACGACCGCCACCGGTGCTGTTGACAAACAGGGTGCCGGCGGAAATTGTGCTACTGTTAGTCGAAGACCCCGAGGAGGGAAACATGTCAGGAGACAGAGGGAGAAGAGGAAAGTGAAGAATGTAGGACTGAGGGTTGCAACTCTAAATGTGGGGACAATGACAGGCAAAGGTAGAGAGCTGGCTGACATGATGCAGAGAAGAAAGGTAGATGTTTTATGTGTCCAAGAGACCAAGTGGAAGGGCAGCAAGGCTCGCAGTATTGGAGCAGGGTTCAAACTGTTTTACCATGGTGTGGATAGAAAGAGAAATGGAGTAGGGGTGGTCCTGAAGGAGGAGTTGGCAAAGAATGTAGTAGAGGTGAAGAGAGTGTCAGATAGGGTGATGTGTCTGAAGGTAGAAGTAGAAGGTCTGATGCTAAACATAGTCAGTGGTTATGCTCCACAGGTTGGATGTGATGGGGAGGAGAAAGATAAATTTTGGAAAGATTTGGATGAAGTGATAGAGAGTATTCCCAGGGAGGAAAGAGTGGTGATTGGAGCAGACCTGAATGGACATGTTGGTGAAGGAAACAGAGGGGATGAGGAAGTGATGGGTAGGTTTGGTGTCAAGGAAAGAAACCAGGAAGGACAGATGGTGGTGGATTTTGCCAAGAGAATGGAAATGGCTATAGTCAATACCTATTTCCAAAAGAGGGAGGAACATAGAGTGACCTATAAGAGTGGAGGAAGGAGTACACAGGTCGACTACATTCTGTGTAGAAGAGGAAACCTGAGGGAGATTGGAGACTGTAAGGTTGTGGCAGGGGAGAGCGTGGCCAGACAGCATCGGATGGTTGTGTGTAGAATGACTGTTGTTGTGAAGAAGAGAAAAAGAGTAAAATCAGAGAAGAAGACCAAATGGTGGAAGCTAAAGAAGGAAGAATGTTGTGAGAAATTCAGAGACGAGCTGTTAAAGGCTCTGGGTGGTAAGAAAGAGCTTCCAAGTGACTGGGCTACTACAGCAACAGTAATTAGAGAGACAGGTAGGAAGGTACTTGGTGTGTCATCTGGACAGAGAATGGATGATAAGGAAACCTGGTGGTGGAATAGTGAAGTGCAGGATGCCATTCAAAGAAAGAGATTAGCCAAGAAGAAATATGACAGTGAGAGGACTGAAGAGAGGAGACAGGAATATAAGGAGATGGGACGTAGAGCAAAGAAGGAAGTAGCTAAGGCAAAGCAGAGGGCGTACAATGAGTTGTATGGGAGACTGGACACTAAAGAGGGCGAGAAGGACTTGTACCGATTGGCAAGACAGAGGGATCAGGCTGGAAAGGATGTGCAGCAGGTTAGGTTTATTGGTACAAACCTTGCAGCAAAAATACCTAGAGTTCATAAAAATGTTACATATTTGATTGAAGATTGCATACATAGTATGTTCCTTAATGGAACAACTAATGATGAAATAATGAATATGGTTAATAAAATGGCTGACAAAAAATCTAAGGATTATATGGACATGGATATGACATTTGTAAAGAATATAATGGGTCATGTGATTGTGCCATTTACATATATTTGCAACTTGTCTTTTACAACAGGAATGTTTCCTAATCGAATGAAAATAGCAAAGGTGGTTCCTATTTTCAAAAGTGGTGATAAATGTTTGTTCAATAACTACAGACCGATATCTTTGTTACCACAGTTTTCAAAATTATTAGAAAAATTATTTGTTATTAGATTGGACAAATTTATTGACAAATATAATATTTTGACAAACAGTCAATATGGATTCAGAACAATGAATTCCACATCTATGGCTCTTATGGATTTAATCGAAAAAGTTACAACTGCTGTGGATCAAAGACAATACTGTATTGGTGTGTTTGTAGACTTGAAGAAAGCATTTGATACTGTTGACCACTCAATACTTATTGATAAGTTGCATAGTTATGGTATCAGAGGATTGGCGTTACAATGGATACGTAGTTACTTGAAGGAAAGAACACAGTTTGTTCAAATAGATGATGTGAAATCTGAGTATAGCACAATCACATGTGGAGTCCCACAAGGATCGGTGTTGGGACCAAAGTTATTTATTTTATATATTAATGATTTGGTAAAGGTGTCTGGTCTTCTTCAATGCATCCTATTTGCTGATGATACTTCATTTTTTACTTTTGGTAAGAGTATTGAACAAACAATGGAATTAATGACGACTGAACTTGACAAAGTTCAGTTCTGGTTTAAACTTAACAAATTATCATTAAATTTAGATAAAACCAATTATATGATTTTTAGTAATAAAGACAAATCTATTGATGTTTCATTTAAAATTGATGGTTCTGAAATTTGTAGAGTCCATGAGGTCAAGTTTTTGGGTGTTATAATTGACGAAAAATTGTCTTGGAAACAACATATAAGTTCTATCAAAAAAAATTATCTAAATCCATTTCAGTATTTTATAGAGTTAGAGAGCTATTGAATGACAAGGCATTGTATCTGTTATATAATACACTTATTGTTCCACATATGATTTATTGTGTTGGTGTTTGGGGTAAGGCGTGTAGATCGATTACAAAACCTATTTTTGTTTTGCAGAAGAGAGTTATAAGAATTATTACCAGAAAACCTTATCGTCATCCAACAAGTATGTTATTTTATCAGATGAAATTACTGACGTTTTACGATCTGGTGGATTATAATATTTTGTTAATGATGTATAGAGCTCATCATAATGTATTGCCTTTGAATGTTCAGATATATTTTGTAAAACGATTGAGTTGTTATAATCTTAAGGGAACTGATATGTTTGTTATGCCTAGGTATAGGACTAGTTTGAAAGGAAGGACTGCAATAGTTCAGGGAGTTAGGTTATGGAACGAAGAGGAAACTGACATTAAAGAAGCTAAATCAATATTTATATTTAAAAGAAAGATCAAGGATAAATTGTTAAGGAAATGTTTAACGAAGACACGAGTTTTAATAGTAATTCTTGTGATTAAGGGAGTTAATGAGTTATTCGATTTTCTTTTTTTGTATTTAATGAATTTGTTGTTTGAATTGTTTGTTAGAAGATAAGGGGCAGATATAATAAGATTTTTTCTTCATCTGCCACCTTTCATTTTATATTTTAATTTTCTTGTTATGTGTGTTAAAATGTATTATTTTGTGTTTTTTATTATAAAATGAATGAATCAATAAATCAAATCAAATTAAAGATGGGAATGTTCTAACAAGTGAGGAGAGTGTGATGTGAAGATGGAAGGATTACTTTGAGGAGCTAATGAATGAAGAGAATGAAAGAGAAACTGTGGACCAGGAAGTGGGAAAGATTAGTGAGTATGAAAGCTCTGAAAAGGATGAAGAAGGGGAAGGCAGTATGACCTGATGACATACCAGTGGAGGTTTGGAAATGGCAGTGAGGTTTTTGACTCAAATATTTAATGGAACATTTGAGGGTGAAAATGCCTGAAGAATGGAGAAGAAGTGTGCTGGTTCCCATTTTTAAGAACAAGGGTGATGTACAGAGTTGTAGCAACTACAGGGGAATTAAGTTGATGAGCCACACGATGAAGATCTGGGAGAGAGTTGTGGAAGCAAGGCTTAGACAAGAGGTGACTATCTGTGAGCAGCAGTATGGTTTCATGCCAAGAAAGAGCACCACAGATGCCATCTTTGCTTTGAGGATGTTGATAGAGAAGTACAGAGAGGGTCAGAAAGAACTCCATTGTGTGTTTGTGGATTTAGAAAAAGCATATGACAGGGTGCCAAGAGAGGAGGTGTGGTATTGCATGAGGAAATCTGGAGTGGCAGAAAAGTATGTTAGACTGGTACAGGACATGTATGAAGACAGCAGGACAGTGGTGAGATGTGCTGTAGGAGTGACAGATAGCTTCAAGGTTTTAGTTTGTAGCAGGTCGCTTTTATAAATGAGTCCACGAGGCTCAATAAGATTTACCTAACTAAATAAAGGTTGAATTGAAAGGTGGAGGTGGGAGTGCATCAAAGATCGGCTCTTAGCCTCTTCTTGTTTGCTCTGGTGATGTACCGACTAACAGATGAGGTCAGGCAGGAATCCCCATGGACTATGATGTTTGCAGATGACATTGTGATCTGTGGTGAGAACAGGGAACAGGTGGAAGAGAACTTGGAGAGGTGGAGGTATGCACTTGAAAGAAGAGGAATGAAAGTCAGCCGTAGTAAGACAGAGTACATGTGTGTGAATGAGAGGGAGGCCAGTGGAACAGTGAGGCTACAAGGAGCAGAGGTCACAAAGGTGCAGGACTTCAAGTACTTGGGGTCCACTGTCCAGGAAAATGGGGAATGTGGTAAAGAGGTGAAAAAGAGAGTCCAGGCAGGATGGAGTGGATGGAGAAAAGTTTCAGGAGTGATTTGTGACAAAAAGGTGTCAGCAAAGGTCAAAGGAAAAGTTTACAAGACAGTGGTGAGACCAGCTATGTTGTATGGTCTGGAGACAGTGGCATTGACAAAAAGACAGGAGAAAGAACTGGAAGTGGCAGAAATGAAGATGCTGAGGTTCTCCTTAGGAGTGACAAGGATGGATAAGATCAGGAATGAGATCATCAGAGGTACAGCACATGTTGAACAACTGGGAGATAAAGTTAGGGAGGCCAGACTGAGATGGTTTGGACATGTCCAGAGGAGGGACAGTGGTATATTGGTAGAAGGATGTTAGAAATGCAGCTGCCAGGAAAAAGACAAAGAGGGAGGCCAAAGAGGAGATATATGGATGCAGTTAGAGAGGACATGGAGGTAGTTGGAGTGAGGACAGAGTGAGGTGGAGGAGGATGACTCGCTGTGGCGACCCCTGCAAAGGAAAAAGCCGAAAGAAGAAGAACCTTTATTTAGGCAGGTTAATCTCATCGAGTCTCGAGGACTCTTTTACAAGAGCGACCCGTCTACAAACTAAGGAATGATGACAACAGCAACAGTAGAATTTCCTTAAACAATCAACAATAGACATTCATAAGAGAGCAATACAGATTTTGTTTAACAAGTTAAAACAAAGATGTCAAAGTAGCAAAACAGACAGATTATAAGGTAGATGTAGAAAATCAAAAACAGGAACATGTCTGCATTGGTTTTTGCCAGGATTCCAACTGATTCTAAAGCCATTTAGAGAGGTCAAGGTCGAGAGCTTCAGATCTTTTTGTAAGATATTCCAGGAAGCAGGAGCGGAGTAGGAGAAGGCCCTTTTGCCAAGTTCAGTTCTCACTGACGGAACACTGCAGGTAATCATGTCCTGAGAGTGCATGCTGTAGCTGCACTCACGCAAAGACATGTAGGAGGAGATGTATGAAGGCAGCAGACCAAGAAGTGATTTAAAGATGAAAATGTACCAGTGGAAGAGTCTGTGTGAAGTTAATGATGTCCAGTTAAACAGGGTGCAGTGGTGGGTATGATAATCACAGCCAGTTATGAATCTTAGTGCACCATGATAGACAGCATCCAACATCTTCAGGGTGCTTGTAGGATCATTCATGATAATGTCACCGTATTCAATGGGGGGAAGGAAAGTTACAGATACAAGGTGTTTCCTAGCATTCAGAGTTATGATTTCTGAAAAAGAAACTCAATTTAACTTTCAGTTTCTTTACTAGGTTTTCCACGTGGAGTTTAAAAGAGAGATGCAAATCGACCAGGATACCCAAATATTTATAGGAATCAACAAACTCAATAGGGACACCCTTTGAGGATAAAATCAGAGGAAGAACTGCTGGGACGGACTTCCTGTTTGAAAAAAACATCCCTTTGGTTTTATCAGCATTTAGGACCAGTTTGAGATGGAACACATCCGACTGGATTATGTCAAAAGTGGATTGCAAAAGCTGGAAAGCCTTAGCAACTGTTTTAGCTCGACAATAAACAACTGTGTCATCAGCATAGAAATGTAAGGATGCATCAGGGATTCTCTAACCTACATTACCAGATTGTAAAGAGGGTTGGTCCTAAGACTGAGCCTTGTGGTACACCATTTTTAACTGTTAAATAACTGGAAGAAGTACCGTTATGTTGAACACATTGCCTCCGATCGGAAAGATAGAGAAAACCAACCAATGGTGTGATCTGAGAAACCGCTTTCTGAGAGCTTATGACACAAGATGTTATGATCCACAGTGTCAAAAGCTTTAGACAGGTCTAGGAAAAGAGTAGCACAATAATCCTTAGCATCCAATGCTTCAACAACATCATTAAGAACCTTCAGTGAAGCAGTCGTTGTGCTGTGTTGTTTCCCGAAACCAGATTGATGGAGAGTTAAGATGTTTAAATGAGTCCAGATAATTTTTGATTTGAGAGTTTATCAGTTTTTCTAGAACCTTGGCTAAAATGCAGAGTTTAGAGATTGGTCGATAGTTGTTCAGTGAGGTGGGGTCACCTCCCTTCAACAAAGGCTGTTTTCCAAGCATCCGGAATGGAGTCTTGGCTTATGGATTATTACATATGCAAAATGTATTTTTTTTTTAGAATGTAATATATTATTCAAAGTGTTAAGCATAATTTTGATGTTTAAATGTAATGCCATAACAAATGTATGTTTATACTGTTTAAAAACTGCCTCTGTTTTCACAATGTTGGGTTACCAGTTGGGCTTGTTTTGGGCTTGTTTTCAAAGAGCGCGTCGCTTGTTTCTATCGCGAGATCTGGCAACAGTGGTAATGACGTTACATTCGGCTTTTCCAGTGTAGGATCCCGCGTCGTGTATCGGACTGACCAGTGCTGTAAACTGGAACCTTCTCTTGCCTTGATTTAATACAACTGGTAAAACTGAATTCATGTTTCCTTCATTTTTGTGAGTGAGCTGGGAGGCGGACTGGAGTCCGAGCTGAGGCCCACGGCTAGCAACGTCAGCTAGCTGCAGTAGTTCGGGGCCCGCATTCAAACTGCGGTAAAGTGTAGTACATCTTGTAAACGTGCACAAATACGCCAGTGAGGGCTCACGGAGCTGAGTGGAAGCTCACTTTACCGCAGTGCATTAAACTCCCGTTCTAACATTTTGTACATCATCTGATTCTGTGCGTTATCAGTTCTGGTGAACTCGTGGTGAAAAGTGATCTGAAGACCACAGTAAACATCCGTTTAAAAGAACCCTCGTGTCTCTCGAGTGTGTGAACAAGACGGCGAAATTGTAAGTAAATATTGTAAATTGTAAAACAAATACATTGTAAGTTGTGTGCTTTTAGTTAGCATTTTCATTTAGCAATCAAGCTAACTGAACTCGCAGAGTGGTTGCCTAGCAACAGCGTCAGTTGGAGAACAAAGTCAAACTGTTTTTAGGCTCTGCTCCAGTGTATCTATAACTAGGGATGTAATGGTACACTAAAATTACAGTATATTTCGGTTTGGTTCAGTTTCAGGAGGGCTCGGTTAGGTTAATTTTCGGTACCAAAAAAAAAAAGACAAAATGCAGACTTATAAAACGTTTATTTTGAAAATATGCCAAGTAAATACGTAATACATATGCATAAAAATAAATAAAAGTGACCCATTTGGATGATATTTTAAATAAACTGCACACTTACAATAAATAAGCTATACTAACAATTTAAAAAAATCTTGATGAATAAAATTCATTCATTCATTCAACCTTTATTTATACAGGCTAGCCTCGTTGAGTCACGGGGACTCATTTACAAGAGGGACCTGTCTCACTCACACCAAACAACCATCCACTCTCACACTCACACCTAGGGTCAATTTAGAGTCACCAATCAGCCTAACAAGCATGTTTTTTGGTCTGTGGGAGGAAACCGGAGTACCCGGAGGAAACCCACGCATGCACGGGGAGAACATGCAAACTCCACCCAGAAAGGCCCCGGACCGGGATTTGAACCGGCAACCTTCTCGCTGAGAGGCAGCAGCTCTACCAGTTGTGCCACCGTGCTGCCCAA
>JBBPBX010026605.1:0-22622 GCA_038048925.1 Garcialebias charrua | reverse complement strand
ACAGGACAGTATAATTTACATAATACTGATAAACAAAGTAATTATCTCTATAAAAAGTTAACAGTGCTAGGACTCTCTGCAAACTTGAGGACCACTCCAAGATATTCTCTAGGACCTATGGGACATCAAAGTCAAAGTCAACTTTATTGTCAGAACTGCAATATGTACAGGACATACACAGAATTGAAATTGCGTTTCTCTCAGTCCCTCGGTGCAACAGTAACCGTTTAAACATTGAAACACTGAAACATATAATAATAGACATAAGCATAAAATAGTAAAGCTGTAACACTGTCCTGAGTTTTTGCATAGTGGTACAAGAGTATGAAAATTTACACCAACTCTAAAACTAAAACACTAAACATTTAATGAACATAATACTGTCCTGAGTTTTTGCATACTAGTATAGAAAAAAGTATAAAAAGTATAACTATAAAATAAACTAAAGGTTCTAGCATTGACATTTGCAAAGTGGCAAAGCAGCATATGAGTTAATGTACACAGTATATGTATGAGGTAGTAGTTGATGTTGTTATAGAGGCAAAAGTGGCATATGCAGTAAGGCACATTGGGCATCCTTAAATAAGGCTGGTCAGAGAATACTGTATATGTATCAGCAGTGGTGTAGATATAAAAGTAGTGTAAATGTAAACAGTAGTAATAAATGTAAGCAGTAGTAATAAATGTAAACAGTATTAATAAATGTAAACATTGAATGTAACCAGTAGTATGTAAACAGAGAATGTAAACAGTAGTATGACTATAGGCAGTAATGTAATACAAACATTAGTGCAAATATGAGAAGTAGTGCAAACTGAATGAGCACATGACCGAGAGTTTAGTGAATAACCCGTTTGATGACACAGAGTCCAGTGTTAAAATCTTTGTGTTGAGTGGTAATGTGTGAGAAAGTTTTTTGTGTTAAGGCAGTTCAAATTAGATCATAGCTGGATTGCATCAAAATGTAAGGTTTTAACGGAATACCCAGAATGGACCGAATTGAAAAATAAACGGTTTATTTACAGTGGGATTATTCAATAATGTTCACGGAGAGGGACTGGAACCCTGGGGAATAAGGAGAAGGTTCAGTATGGTAACTCGAGGTATGATGAGCAATGATGATATATTTCTAGGTGGTTATAGACTGTTGATGGAGCAGGGGATCCAGTGGTTCCACTGAGTAAAGGAAGACGTCTGAGGAGAGTCCCAGGTTGGGGTAGGCAAGTGGTTGGAAGGTGAGGAGACAGCTGAGGAGGTCACAAGGAAGCTCAAGTTCATACAGAAGGAGTCCAGGAACTGCAGCAGAAGTAAATACAAACACGTAAGAAAGAACACAAGGTAAGTTTATTTATTTCAAGATATTACAAAGTGGCCAGAAACACAATGAGGTTAGGCATGTAATGCTCCAGTGGTGAAGGGAGGTCTTCTGCAGCCTTTTGTACTCCTGTAGCTCATCAAGGAGATGGTCCACAGGTTTGACTTGTTTGTGCCATATTGTGACTGCAGAATACTGAGAGAACTGAACTCCCACACAAAGTTGTAAAATGTTCCTCACTTTTTACAAACTTCTTGACGATACGATAAAACAGGTTTTTCCTGTCATTTCCAAAGTCTTTGAGAGTTTTTAATTCTGCACCCTTAGACCAAATTGTCACTGGGCTGAAACTGTTTGATTGCAAAGGAGTCTCCAAAGTGTCTCAAAATGTTGGTGGGGGTTCTCACTGTTCTTCCATCAGCGGCGCTCATCCTGGTCACATGAATTTTGAAACTGTTCAAAAGATTTGTATGATTGATGTTTTTCTCAAAACAGTTACAAAGTTGAAGGGGGCCTCTTAAACCCGTTTTGAACCCTTCTCACTTTAGTTTCTGTAACTGTCGAGCACTAAAGCTTTATTTTGATATTTGCATCGCTTGTATCCATGACCTTGTCCTGGTCCAATCCTTGACATGAGGTCAGTGAGACCAGTTCTGCTCATCATTCAGTGTGAAGGGTACTTACATATGGTATATACTAGGGACGCACAATATTATCGGCATGGTATCGGACAATATTAGCGTTAAAGTTCAATAACGGATATCGGCCATTCCATTAAAATAACTCACTGATATAAAAGGCGGTGTTTTTGCCTGCAGCGGCAGCACAACACGATGACGTCACGTGCGTCTACCTGATCTCACGGCGGAGACAAAAATTCAAAATGTTGGCGGTGTGGAAGTTTTATTTTTCGTTGGTGAAGATGTCGGATTCTGAAGATTTATGGACTACACTGAGCCTGACCACATCTTCCCCAGTTGGAGATATTTTTCCGACATAACATTACCCAAGTTACAAGCCGTCTTTTCCGACGTCACTGAGAAGCTAATGGCTGATAGCACGACTTGCTGGGTGAGTTTTACCACAGACATTTGGACGTCGTGTTAGCCCCGTTAGCATGATTAGTCTTACGGCACAATGGATAGACAAAAACTTTGAACTTTAAAAGTCTGTCCTTCATGCACAGGAGTGCAGAGGATCCCACATACTGTAAGAAGGCTAGGTTCTGATGAAGGAATATAATATAAAATATCGGCATCAGTTGTCGGCCATATAAGTTTTAACATATTGGCATATCTGATATTGGCCAAAAATCCAATGTCGTGCATCCCTAATACTTTGTACATATGCATGGTTTAAAAAAGCCTGTCTCTAAAATATTAACAAAAGCAAAAAGCATACGAACAACCCAGCTAGCAAGCAAATGTTCAGATGACGTTCAGTGAACGTCGTCTAAAGGTCGAATGTCGAATGTTCAGGACCCAACGTTGTCTGAACGTTGCCTCAACGTTAACCCTGAACGTTAACGCTGAACGGTAACTCACTGTAAGAAAAAAAAATTGGTGTAATTTCATTCAATTAGTTCTTACACCTTTGAAACTTTAATGGTTGTTATTATTTATGACCAAATCTCTATTTTTGTTTTGTTACAAAAAGTGTGCACTTCTGACATTGTCTGAACATTGTCTGAACATTGTCTGAACATTGCCTGAACATTGTCTGAACATTGTCTGAACATTGCCTGAACATTGTCTGAACATTGCCTGAACATTGCCTGAACATTGTCTGAACATTGCCTGAACATTGCCTGAACATTGTCTGAACATTGTCTGAACATTGTCTGAACATTGTCTGAACATTGTCTGAACATTGTCTGAACATTGTCTGAACATTGTCTGAACATTGTTTGAACATTATCTGAACGTTGTCTGAACGTTTCCTGAACGTTAACGCTGAACGTTCACTCACTGTAAGAAAAAAAAATTGGTGTAATTTCATTCACTTATTTCTTACATCTTTGACACTTTAATGGTTGTTATTATTTATGACCAAATCTCTATTTTTGTTTTGTTACAAAAGGTGTGCACTTCTGACATTGTCTGAACATTGTCTGAACGTTCACTATGAACATTCACTTGACATGACAATCATGTTTACTGTGACTTCTTTAATCAGTCTTTATATCTTCAATAGAGCAATGGGCCCACGTACGAGACCCCCACTCATATGGGTTCTTTATCTATAACCATAATTACATGGTTGTTATTGTCACCAGATCTCTATTTTTGTCTTGTTATAAAAAGTTTGCCCTTCTGATTTTGTCTTATCACTGTAAACTATCAATTGCTGTGAAAAACAAATGTTTGCTGTGATCATTTAATCAGTTTTTTTTTAATATTTAAAAGCTATGGTTATTGTCACCAAATCTTTATTTTTGTCTTGATATGAAGTGCACTGACGTTTTCTGAATGTTTGCTTACTGTGAGAAAAAAAAAAACCAGTGGCATATTTTTATTTAATTAGTTTTTTTAATCTTTAAAACTTTAATGGTCATTAATTATTATCACCAAATCTCTATTTTTGTTTTGAAGTGCACTTCTAATGTTGTCTGAATGTTGTCTGAACGTTCACTCTAGACATTCAATGTGAAAAAACATGTTTGGTGTGATTTAATTTAAAGAGTATACAAACATAATGGTTGTTATTATTTATCACCAAATCTCTATTTCTGCGTTGTTGTAAAAAACTGTACACTTCTGTTAGTTAGATGTTTAAGAGAGGGTTTAGGGCCCTCTATTCTCCCACAGTACTTCTCTCAGTTAAACTCTGGAACCAGCTAGAGTACTTCTCTGGTGCCAGAAAATGGCTTCCATTAACTCCTGTTTATCCCCCCAGAAGCAAAACCTTGTTGTTCTGGTGGTTTGATTGAACACTGTGACAGTTGAGGGTGGGCAATCACAACCCCCACTGTTGGTTGGAGGCCCTTTCATTGGCCCTTTGATTTCTCCCAGGATGCCTTGTGGTGAAGGTTTCCCATCATTGCCACCATTTTACTTTGTTTGGTTCAAAACAGAGGAGCACCGCCCTGCAGCTGGATCTTGATGCTTGAACCAAATCCAAATCCCTGGTCAGCAGATACCAACAAGAAAGGTAAGGGCTTGAGGCCTTATGCTCCTAACCCCAGTTGAATAATGAAGGTTTGTGTTTGCTCATTAAATTATTCTGAATTAATTATAATTTATAAGCTGCTTCCAAGTTACACCAAGACAGGTTTAAGGCTTTTGAACTGCAACTTCAGATGTTTTACTTAATTTCAGAGTTAGCTAGCCTCAAAAATATTTGAGTTTTGCTTCTAAAGCTAAAACTTTCTCCAGTGAGCAGCTGTTTCCTCAGCATCAGTTCTAGATGTTCTGTAACCGTCAGACTGTGGTTCTGCTGGAACTTTAAAACAGAACGCAGCTCACCCCGTCATTCCCGTCTCTCTGTTTCATCGGGTTTGGGTTTAGGAGTCCTATGACGGTGCCTGAATCCCTCTTCCAGTGCTCGTGGTCGCCGAACAGGAAGAGAGAAACGAACACGTCCAGGTTGTGGAGGTCACTTACGCAGCGACTCTCAACAGATCAACTGACAAGAACTACATAAACTCTGAGACCGGTGAGTGTTTAAAGCAAACACAAAGCTTCTGAACGGTTTGAACCGTACAGATAGAAAGAGTTCACTCAGCTGGATAAGGTGAAGAAACTTGAAGACGTTCAAGTGGAAAGATTATTTTTACTTTTTTAACCTTTTTCACTACATACTTGAGACTTGAACATCCCCCAATGCTGTTATTGCATGAGCACCCTGTGAGTCATCAAGGCCTCTAATGACCGTCAGGCTGATGTTCCTCATTTGCATGTGAACAAACTGTTTTGATTGACATTGTTAAACCTGTTTGTCCTATGTGGAGGAACTGAAACTGAGGCTTGGGGTTAGGGTTAAACTCTCATTGACAATGGCAAAAAACATTTATTCTGTTCCTAAATCTACTCTTTGGAGACGAACTCATCTTGCTGCCAAGCGGAAATTTAAGTGTTTAGATGATGACCAAGATGATTCTCAAGATTTTGTTAAAAATTCTCCTGCATTTCAGCATGAAGTCATTGCCATGCATAGTGAACACAGTGAATCACTTGAAAGTTCTGACTCTCTTCATGATGATGGCACCAATGAACCATGCAGAAACTGTAGATATTCCTGTAAATGGGTCCTTTTCAGATGATGATCATGGCAGTATTCATTCAGACCATCATGCCAATCATTCTTATGATTTTCCCTCTGAATTGGATGTTCACATTTCACATAACTCTGAACTTGAACCAGATCGCTCAACAGATTGTTCTTCCTTACTGACGGTGAACAAGCCACCTATCAACATTTGCTGGGATGGATGTTTTTTTTATTATTTATTAATCCAGTTATAGGGGAGACCCCAGCAAGGCACTGTGCATTTTCCAGATTGCCTTTGCATATGACTAATTACTCTTTTTTGTTTTTGTTTGTTTTTTTGCAAATGCAGATGGAATCATGAATGGGGATTCTGCGGCAAGAGAGGATTTTATAAGGACTCATGCTGCAGAGCATTTAAAACATGCAAAAAGGGTAGAGGACATGCGCTCACACTGGACAATTAAAACGTGTCACAAAGAAGTGGAGGTGGGGCTTTCACACTGGACATTTAATGCACCACAAAGAAGTGGACACTGGACATTTAATGCACCACAAAGAAGTGGACACTGGACATTTAATGCACCACAAGAAGTGGAGGTGGAGGGTCACACAGGACATTTAAAATGTGCCACAAAGAAGTGGAGGACACGGGCTCACACAGAACTGAGGAACACATTTTTTGGGGGGAGAGATGCAAATACAGGTGCTGGTCATAAAATTAGAATATGAAAAAGTTTATTTATTTCAGTAATTCCATTCAAAAAGTAAAACTTGTATATTATATTCATTCACACAGACTGATATATTTTTAAAAAAATTCTTAATGTTGATGATTATAACTGACAACTAATGAAAAGCCCAAATTCATTACCGGTAACAGAAAATTACATTACTTGAGATAAAAAATTAAAAAAAGGATTTTTATAGATGTTGGCCAACTGAAAAGTATGAACATGGTACCATGGTCCTTGCAAAAGGACCCCCAACTAAGTATTCAAAGATGTACATATTGTACATTTCATGTTCATAGTTCTCAGTTGGCCAACATTTATAAACATTTTTTTTAATTAATCTCAAGTAATAGTCTAATTTTCTGAGGTACTAAATTTAGGGTTGTCATTAGTTGTTGGTTTTAATTATCAGCATTAAAAGAAATAAACTTGAAATCAGTTTAATGAAAGTTTCACTTTTTGAATGGAATTACTGAAATAAATCAACTTATTTAAAATATTATGACCAGCACACTTTTTAAACATATTTGTGGTGGGACTGTAATTTTATATAGCTTTCATATTTCTCGTGTTACTGCCAGTGTTGCAGCTATAAATCCAAAAGAAAAATGAAGGCATGTTAATAAAAAACAAAAACAAATTAATGTTAAGTACAGACCAAAGCTATGTGAGCTGTGTACTTTTAGATTTGTTTGTGTACTGGTACATTTTGTTTTGCCACCAGTTGATAAGCTCCCTCCAATGTAATTCTAAAGCTTTTGTTTTTTTAAAGGTACCAAAGGTGGACTTTTCCATTTTATGTGTTATGCTGTTCTGTTAATCCTTTAATTTATGTTAAAGAGGATAAAGGAAAAATGTAAGGAGTGATTTGTAAACCTTAAACCAACGGTTTCCACCATGTTTCCTGCTGTACAATGGATGGTCAAATGTGGTTCCTAGCTTTGTTTGCCTCAACGCAGTTTTGAAGTAGATGCATTATATTTTTCATATGCATAGCATGCCATGTACAGATTCTTTTTGTACCTATTTTTGTACCTATTTTGTTACAACTGATGCCAGTTATGCATTTTTTTTATTCATATACGGATTTGTTTTATATTATGATACTGATGCCTTTATGTGTAATAAACTGATTCTTTTATCATAACTTTCGACTCTGTTATTTTTAATGTTAGTACTGTAGAATTAATTCATAGCCAAGAGTTATTTGCACAACTACATATCATCATGATTCCACTAATAAATCTCAATTTAAAACTGTGGATTGGGAACTTGAAAAGTTTGTGTTGTCTGAACGTTGAAGGGACAGTTTCTGAACATTCAGGGGACGTTGTCTGAACGTTCGGGGGACAGTTTCTGAACATTCAGGGGACGTTGTCTGAACGTTCGGGGGACAGTTTCTGAACATTCAGGGGACGTTCTCTGAACGTTTTATGGAGTTTCATTTGGACGTTCAGTGAACGTTTTCTGCAAACGTTCAGAGGACGTTGATGACAACGTTCAGAGGACGTTGTCTGAACGTTCAGGGGACAGTTTCTGAACATTCAGGGGACGTTCTCTGAACGTTTTATGGAGTTTCATTTGGACGTTCAGTGAACGTTTTCTGCAAACGTTCAGAGGACGTTGATGACAACGTTCAGAGGACATTGTCTGAACGTTCAATGTTAGCTGGGTAGAGACAAACAACCATTCACTCTCACTCACACCTAAGGACAATTTAGAGTTACCAATCAGCCTAACATGCATGTTTTTGGTCTGTGGGAGGAAACCGGAGTACCCGGAGAAAACCCACGCATGCACAGAGAGGACATGCAAACTCCACCCAGAAAGGCCCCCGGACAAGGATTTGAACCAGGGACCTGCTCGCTGAGAGGCAACAGCTCTGCCAGTTGCACCACTGTGCTACCCGCTCTTAGATCAATTTTTCAATAAAGCATAGAGATCAAATCCCAGTTTTCTCGCTCAGTCTGGCAGCAGACTTCCACTGGCCTTTTGATGAATCGATCAGCTTACTCGACTGGGCTCTTCTGAAGATCAGCTTCACCATGCCAGAACTAAGCATTCTGTTATTTATGACAAGGTTGTAAAAATAGTTTTTTCTCGCACTGTCTCATATAGCTTATCTTCTTCTTAGTACTGGGAGGTCAAATGGTTGATAATGGAAGCCCATTCAGCTCATTCTGTGCATTGTGGTAATTCTCCACACAGTTGTTGGTCTTATAAAAAAGCTAAGTCTGGTCCTCTGGACATTCAAAAAAACAAAAAAACAAAACAAAGCAAAAAATTGTAGAAACGTTTCGTCTTTCGTCCGAAAGACTTCCTCAGTCTGAGGTGCTGGGTTCAGCTCAGTCTTATAAATAGCACCCTCCCACAGTGTTACACAACCAGTTGGCTGATGACAGCCTGAAACCAGCTGCTCACATGATCAAGGAGGACCATCAGCCTAACAATGGATCGTTAGCACCCTGATGGTTGTTTGCTATTCACAGAGGGCTGAGTGATACCAGCAATCACAGCATTGTAGGAGGGGGACAGTTGAACTCGGAGGCCTCCACCCCTGTTTAATGATGGGCGGTTTCTTTTCACAAAGATGGCCTCCTTTACTCCTCTCTCAAACCATCGTTCCTCTCTATCAAGGATGTGAACATCTTCATCCCTGAAAGAGTGACCGCTGGCCTGGAGATGAGTGTAGACTGCAGAGTCCTGACCTGATGATGTTGATCTTCTGTGCTGGGCCATCCTTTTGGCCAGTGGCTGTTTAGTTTCCCCGATATGTTGTTGGTCTTGTTCTTCATATTTTTTTCTTTTTTGAGGATAAATTATATTCGTTGTCATCTAATCAGCACCAACAGCCATTCTCACTGTTCTTCTTGGCAGACATGGCTGTTCGAACTATCTTGAAGAAGTTACTATAATTTTTTCATTTCATGGATTTGGACTTTTTGTGTCTTCTGTCTCAGCATGTCATCTCACTGACTCCATGGCGTCCAGATCGGGCCTCTGTGGGGGTGGACATATCATCTGTTGAAGAACTCTGTGCTTATTGTAGCTCAAGCTACATTTTTGTGAAAAGTTGTCCTATATGTATACATGTAGAAAAAAATACTTTTCTAAATAATAGCCCAAGTACAAGTACAAGTAACAACTTATAGCCCACTTTCCACCCATAAATACACAAATACATATTTTTTATTACCCATGATTCAAATTTAAATATTTGTCTCTAAAAGTCAACCTTCTTCAGGCATTGATTCATAAAAACACACAACTCGCTCTGCTTTGACCTGAGGACTCATGTAAAAACAGGCCAATAAGTTTGCATGCACCATGTTCCATGCACATGCTGAAATGTATGAAAATGAAAGTTGCATAAAATTGTGCATAAATATACAGAAATGTTGGGCCTGTAGACCTGTTCAGACCTTTTTAGACCTGAAGTTTTGATTACCTTGTTTATTTCTAAAATTCAATTCAGTTATAGCGTCAAGTCGCAAAAGAAATAATCTCAGGGCATTGAACAGAAACATTCCTATACATTTTTTCAATTCAATTCAACCTTTATTTATACAGGCTAGCCTCGTTGAGCCACAGGGACTCATTTACAAGAGAGACCTGTTTCACTCACACCCAGGGTCAATTTAGAGTTACCAATCAACCTAGCATGCATGTTTTTGGACTGTGGGAGGAAACCGGAGTACCCGGTTAAAAAGTATGTTAATAACATGATTTATCTGAGGAGCAGACTGCTTTGAATTTAACTCCATCACAGAACTCTCATCTTGAGCAAGCATGAAGGCAACAATGGACAGGAAAAACTCCCTTAAGAGGAAGAAACCTTTAGCAGAACCAGGCTCAGGACAAGCGGCCATCTGCTTTGACCGACTGGGTTTAAGGGGATAAGAAGGAGGATCAGATACACAATGGCAGGATGAGAATCACATTTTAACTAGAAATAATATCAAATGAAAACTATTCAATTTTAACAATTCAGTTAAGGAAATGAGGTCAATTTGTCCTCAGTAGTCTAAGCCTGTGGCAGCATAAGAAGCCAACCCTAACTATATGATTTATAAAAAAAGGAAATTATTAAGCCTAGTCTTGAAGCAGGACTATCTACACCACTGCTGGTACATATACAGTGTGCTCTGAACGGTCTTATTTAGGGATGCCCAATGTGCCTTACTGCATATGCCACTTTTTGCCTCTACAACAACATCAACTACTACCTCATACATATACTGTGTACATTGACTCATACGCTGCTTTGCCACTTTGCAAATGTCAATGCTAGAAACCTTTAGTTTATTTTAGTTATACTTTTTATACTCTTTTTTTATACCACTATGCAAAAAAAAAAAAAAAACTCAGGACAGTGTTAGTTTTACTATTTTTATGCTTATGTCTATTATTATATGTTTCAGTGTTTCAATGTTTAGATGTTTACTGTTGCACCGAGGGACTGAGAGAAACGCAATTTCGGTCCTGTGTATGTCCTGCACTGTACATATTGCAGATCTGACAATAAAGTTGACTTTGACTTTGACTTTGACTTTGACAATGTGTCAGCCTTACAGAAAAAAACAGGAAGTTGGTTCCACAACAGAGGAGCCTGATAACTGAAAGATCTTCCTCCCATTCTGCTCTTGTAAAATCTAGGAACTGCAAGTATGCCTGCAGTCTGAGAGCACAGTGCACTGTTGGGAAAATATAGAACAATAAGATCTCAAATATAAGATGGAGCTAAATTGTTGAGGGCTTTGTAGGTTAGAGTAAGATTTTGAATTCAATTCTGGATTTCACAAGGAGCTATTGGAGAGAAGCTAAAACTGGAGAGATATGATCTCTCCTACTAACTCCAGTTAAGACTCTGGCAGCAGCATTTTGTATTAACTGAATACTTTTTAAAGAAGTATTTGGACACCCAGATAATAAACCATTGCAATAGTCCAGATGGGACAAATGCATGAACCAGTTTTTCTGGTTTTTCTACATATTTTCTACATATACATTTTTAGATATGGTGTTTCTAATTTTAGCGATATTACACAGGTGGAAGAAGGCGGTTCTAGTAACGTTTTTAATATGGGGGATAAAAGACATGACCTGAACAAAAATAACACCAAGATTTTAATCATTAGAACTGGAGGCCAGATTAATGCCATCCAAGGATGGCGAAAGACTGAAAAATTTAATCCTAAAATGCTCAGGTCCAAAAACCAAACCAAAACCTCAGTCTTGTATTAATTTTAAAGCAGAAAATTAAGGGTCATCCAGGTGTTTATGTTTTTAAGACATGCTTGTACAGTAGTTTAAGTAGCTGATTGGATTAATTTGGTTTTATGGAGAAACATTACTGTGTGTCATCAGCATAACAATAAAAATGTATCCCATGCTGTTTAATAACATTACCTAATGGAAGCATATACTGTTTACATTTATTACTACTGTTTACATTTATTACTACTGTTTACATTTACACTACTTTTATATCTACACTACTGCTGATACATATACAGTATTCTCTGACTAGCCTTATTTAAGGATGCCCAATGTGCCTTACTGCATATGCCACTTTGCCTCTATACCAACATCAACTACCTCATACATATACTGTGTACATTAACTCATATGCTGCTTTGCCACTCTTTGCAAATGTCAATGCTAGAACCTTCAATCAATCAATCAATCAATCAGCTTTGTTTATATAGCACATTTTAAAAACCGCAGGGTTAGCCAAAGTGCTGTACAGTAAAACAAAAGATAGCTAACTAAAACGATTAAAAAACAAAACAAAAGCAGCATACAAAAATAAAAATACATATACCAGTCTCACTGCAGGTGGGTTAAAATGCCATAAAAGAACAAGATCACGTGTTAAAAGCCAAGGTATAAAAGTGTGTTTTTAAAAGGGATTTAAAAACAGGAAGAGAGGAGGCCTGTCTGACACTCAGTGGCAAATTGTTCCACAACCTGGGAGCAGCGACAGAAAACGCTCTGTCACCTCTGAACTTCAGCCTAGTTTTGGGCACTGTCAGCAGCAACTGATCAGCTGATCTTAGAGATCGGGGAGGGCAGTAGGGCTGAAGCAGCTCAGACAGATATGGTGGGGCAAGGTTGTTCAGGCATTTAAAAACAAATAGCAAAAGTTTAAAATGAATTCTGTAGTGCACAGGGAGCCAGTGAAGGGACGCCAGGATGGGAGTGATATGCTCACGCCTACGGGTCTGGGTTAACAGGCGAGCAGCAGAGTTCTGCACGAGCTGCAGACGGGCGAGAGAGGTCTGGCTGATGCCTACATACAGTGCATTACAGTAATCAAGACGAGATGTAATAAAAGCGTGGATTAATTTCTCCAAGTCAGGTCTTGATAAGATTGGTTTTACTTTTGCTATTTGGCGAAGCTGATAAAAACTTTTCTGAACAACACTGCTGATCTGTTTATCAAATTTAAAATCAGACTCAAACTTCACCCCCAGATTGGTGACAGAGTCCCTGAGATAACATGACAGTGAGCCAAGGTCTATGCTGGAAGAAGGACAGCAACTCGGTCTAAAAATCAAGATTTCAGTCTTGTTCTCGTTGAGACTAAGGAAGTTTAGAGAAAACCATGCCTTAACATCATTAAGGCAGGGTGTGAGTTGCTGGAGTGTATTGTTTTGTGCCAGGGGAAGGTAGATCTGGCAATCATCAGCATAGAAATGAAAAGAAATGCCATGTTTCCTAAAAATTGAGCCAAGTGGGAGTAAATAAAGAGCAAATAAAAGAGGGCCAAGGATGGAGCCCTGGGGTACGCCATGTGGAAGAGGAGCAGTGGAAGATATGAAATTGTCCATTTTTACACAAAAACTCCTATTGGTTAAATAGGACCTAAACCAATTGAGGGCGGCACCCCTGATGCCCACACAGTGCTCAAGACGAGAGATTAAAACCCTGTGGTCAACAGTGTCAAATGCAGCAGACAAATCTAAAAGCAATAAAACGACACACTTGCCAGAGTCTGTTAAAAGAAAAATATCATTCGAAACCCTTAAGAGTGCACTCTCTGTACTGTGGCGGGCTTTAAACCCAGACTGAAATGGCTCAGTGATACCATTGTCCTCTAAAAATGGTACCAGCTGGTTGTAAACAACCTTCTCTAATAACTTAGAAATAAAAGGGAGATTAGAGATGGGCCTGAAGTTGGAGCAGAGAGAGGGGTCAAGGCCTGTTTTTTTAAGTAGAGGGCGTACAAATGCATGTTTAAAAACTTCAGGTACCGTACCAGAGGAAAGACTGGAGTTAATAATCTGGAGTACACTTGGTCCTATTGTATAAAATACCTCCTTAAACAAACGAGGTGGGATGGAGTCTGCGGGGGAACCAGAGGGCCTCATATGACCAACTATGTCCTCTAGAGAAGAGAAGGACACAGGCTCAAACTGATCAAAGACAGATGAGCAGTGTAGAGGAATAGAGGGGTCATATGAAGGCTGAGAAATACCTGCTCTGGTTGACACAATTTTATCAGTGAAGAAGTGAAGGAAACTTTCACAAACTTCACTGGAGGCATCAAAACCAACAGATTTAGGAGCGTTGAGAACCATGTCTATAGTTTTGAACAGAACTCTGGGGTTGTTACAGTTAGAAGAGATTACACCTGAGAGATATTTGTTCTTCTCAGCTTTTACAATTTCTTGATAATGTAACAGGCTCTCTTTGAAAATATCAAAAGAAACATGCAGCTCTGCTGCTTGTTATTTTTCCACCTGCGTTCTGCTTGCCTGCACTCGCGCCTGGCCGCGCGCGTGACGTCACTCAGCCAGGGCTCGGGAGTAGAGGGTGACACGGGAGTGAATTTCTACTCCTGTCCCATCTCACTCCCACAGAAAATAATCCTGTCCCGTCCCACTCCCAGGCTTGAGTAAAAAATTAATTCCTGTCCCGTCCCACTCCTGGTGCAATGACTCCCACTCCCATCCCGCTCCCATTCAAAATGACTCCCGCTCCTGTACCGCTCCCATCTTTTCTTCCTAATTTACTCGTAAGCAATACAATTAATTTGATTTAATCTTCACCACAATGTTTTTAAGATTAGGCTACTTTGTGTTTTGCAGTTTGATTTAAATAGATATAGCAACAGAAACAGTTCATCTGTGGCAGTAGAGGGAGGCATTTTTTGCCTTAATGTAAACAAAAAAAAATTAAATCACTAAAGAGCACAAAACGTAGTACATGGCCTGTGATCTCTATAGATTTTCCTGCAGAGGACCACCTTAGTCTCTGTTTTTAGCTCATTTGGAGGTCAGTTAATTGAATAAACCCCAACATAGAATGTTGCATTTTACTCATTTATTGAGAAATTTCCTTAAAACAGTGACATTACTTTTATGTTTTCATTTTATCAACAAAAATACTGCACAAAACTTGTAAACAAAAGTGCATAAAGGCATTATTTTCACAATTCAGATACCGCTCCGCTCGTCTTTACTCCCTCCATTGCTGCTACTCTTTGAATTCCGGCGAAAGCAGTGGCCGGAAGTACCGTTGCCTTCTGGGTCATGTAGTTCTTTTAACTTGCGTTACAGTGCAAGCTGGTGGAAAGAGAACTACAAAATGGCGACGTTCCATGTTTTTTTTTTTTGTCACGACATATTTCCCGCTCCCGTCTGCTCCCGTTAACTTTCAATCCTGTACCGTCCCAATCCCGTGAATAACAGTTAAGTCGATTCCCATCCCACAGGAATCCCGTGGGAATCACGTGACCCGTGGGATTCCCGAAAAAATGTCAGCCTCTACTCGGGAGCAGGTCTGGTGCGCCGGCTCTTCAAAGGAGCGATCGTGTCCAGTGTTTGTGAACAAACAGAGTGGAAGCTGGAGACCAGTTCATCAATATTTTATAGATATACTTTTTATACTTTTTATACTACTATGCAAAAACTCAGGTCAGTATTACACTTTTATTATTTCATTTTATGCTTATGTTCATTAAATGTTTAGTGTTTTAGTGTTGGTGTAAATTTTCATACTTTTATACTACTATGCAAAAACTCAGGACAGTGTTACACTTTTACTATTTTATGCTTATGTTTATTAAATGTTTTAGTGTTTTAGTGTTTAAATGGTTACTGTTGCACCGAGGGACTGAGAGAAACGCAATTTCAGTCCTTTGTATGTCCTGTATATTGCAGTTCTGACAATAAAGTTTACTTTGACTTTGACTTTGATAAAGTAAAGATAATTGGTTCAAGTACTGAAACCTGAGGAATTCCATGACTAACTTATGAAGAAGATTTATTATTTACATTTACAAATTGGAATATATCTGATAGATATGATTTAAACCAATTTAGAGCCATTCCTGTAATCACAAAACCATATTCTAGCCTCTGTAGTAGAATAGTGTGATCAACTGTATCAAATGCAGCACTGAGGCCTAACAGGACAAGAGTAGACACAAGTCCATTGTTAAAATCCATGACAACATCATTAATAACTTTCACCAGTGATGTTTCTGTGCTATGGTGAGCACTAAACACTGACTGAAATGCTTCAAGCATATGATTTATTTGTAGATGATCACACAACTGACCCACAACTATTTTCTCTAGAATTTTTGAGCTGAAAGATAGATTAGGTATGTCTGTAATTGTCTAGGATTCCCGAGTCAAGGTTATGTTTCTTAAGTAAAGGTTTAATTACAGCAATCTTAAAACCCTGTGGTACATAACCATTTAATAGAGACAAATTTAGCAGTTCCAATATGTGGTTATTTATTAAGGGAAATGTGTTTTTAAATAACCTGGTTGGAATGGGATCTTGTTCACGAATGAGGGAAAACTGGAGCGTGAGATCGATAGGCGGATAGGTGCAGCGTCCGCAGTGAAGCGGGCGCTGTACCGGTCTGTCGTGGTGAAGAGAGAGCTGAGTCAAAAGGCAAAGCTCTCAATTTACCGATCGATCTACGTTCCCACCCTCATCTATGGTCATGAGCTTTGGGTTATGACCGAAAGAACAAGATCTCGGATACAAGCGGCTGAAATGAGTTTTCTCCGCAGGGTGGCTGGACTCTCCCTTAGAGATAGGGTGAGAAGCTCAGTCATCCGGGAGGGACTCGGAGTAGAGCCGCTGCTTCTCCACATCGAGAGGAGCCAGTTGAGGTGGCTCGGGCATCTGGTTAGGATGCCTCCTGGACGCCTCCCTGGTGAGGTGTTCCGGGCATGTCCCACCGGGAGGAGACCCAGAGGAAGACCCAGGACGCGCTGGAGGGACTATGTTTCTCGGCTGGCCTGGGAACGCCTTGGGATTCCCCCGGAGGAGCTGCTCCAAGTGGCTGGGGAGAGGGAAGTCTGGGCCTCCCTACTTAGGCTGCTACCCCCGCGACCCGACCCCGGATAAGCGGAAGAAGATGGATGGATGGATGGATGGAATGGGATCTAGCAGACATGTGGATGGTTTGGATGAAGCTAATATTTTTTGACAATTAAAAGAGCTCAACAGGACAAAAAGAGTCCAAACATAAATCAGGTTCTAGTGATTTTTTTGAGTTGTCTCATCTGACATCAGCTCTAGCTCCAGTAATGGTCAGGCAATAGAGCATCTTAAGTGGAAAACCCCTAATTGTCAGATTATTGCGATTCTAGTTTGAGTTGCTTTATTTTACCTAGTGTTCTTGCTCCCAGTCTTAAACCAGCCATAGGAACATAACCCAGTGTGTTTCTTGTGCAGGTTACAAGCCCGGGTATATGGTGTGAGTTGTGTCATTCATTCATTCATTCATTCATTCATTCATTCATTCATTCATTCATTCAACCTTTATTTAGACAGGTTAATCCCATTGAGCCTCACAGACTCAGGAAAGGCATTCGATGTAAAACACTTTTTGTCTAAACTAACATGCAAGTTCATCTAAGCAACACCATACCGGATCATTAGAGGCATGGTTGAGGTTCCCATTAGGAAGGATAAGGACAAGGATGGATAAGATTAGGTGAGGTACAGCACAGGCTGAACATCTGGGAGATAAAGTTAGAGAGACCAGACTGAGATGGTTTGGACATGTCCAGAGGAGGGACAGTGGGTAAATTGGTAGAAGGATGTTAGAAATGCAGCTACCAAGAAAAAGACAAAGAGGAGATATATGGATGCAGTTAGAGAGGACATGGAGGCAGTTGGAGTGAGGACAGAGTGAGATGGAGGAGGATGACTTATGGTACATCCAGACCNCATCTCTGGGTTGCACAAATTGTTTTTTGGATTTCCCCTCACGCAAGGCCTCGGCCTGTTTCCTTCTCTGTTCCAGCTTGCTCTGGATTCTCTCGAGAGCACAGCTGAAAAGCCCCGTGGGCTTTATGGGATGATGGAGGAACGGGTTCCACTGGGCCTCTTGCTGGTTTGTCAGCGTTAGCCATAGGTGGCGCTGAGCAATGACAATCTCGGCCATACTTCGCCCTTGAGCGATGGCGGCTGTCCCCATGAGGCTAAGAGCAAAATCTGTCGCCTTGCGGGCCTCCTCCAGGACATCGACTGCTTTCTTTTTGTTGGAGGTCTGCTGGAGCTCCTGAAGCTTTTCTGCCAAGTAGGCCTACATCATGGCTGAAGCGTTCATGGCGCGGACCGTGAGGCCCGAAGCTCGGTAACACTTTTCGAGCTAGGAGGCCGACATGCGGCAGGCCTTGCTAGGCCAAGTTGGTTTGGAGCCCGAAGTTCTGGGGGCTAAATGCGCCGCCAAGGTGTCCTCCATCTGGGGGATGTTGGCCATGCCAACTGCCTCCATTCCGGCCACGTCCAGGAACTGGGAGAGAGGCAAAGTCAGTGGAGCCCTGGGTTCAGCCCAGGTACGAGTCAGCTCCGTCTGGATGTCGGGAAAAATAGGCATCCTGTGCCTTGTGGCCGACTGCTGCTTGGCGAAGAAGAAATTCCCCACCAACCTCGTTACCTGTTGTCGAGGTGGGGGTTCTGGCCAAGTTATCCGCAACGTGTCCGCTACTCTGTGACAACGTGTCCCAGCTCGAACAGAGCTGGGACAGACACATCAGTCTCTGGTTGACGCCGCGGGGATCTGGGAGAAGTCTTCGTCTTCTCCTTCGTCCTCATTGTCTGCTTCGTCGTCAGTTAGCTCACCCGAGGCTGTTAGCAAGAGCTCATCTGCTCGCAACAAGTCCCTCATGTCGAACTTGTTGGTGGAGTCCCCGAGCGGGGCCACCACATCCATGCTTCCTCCCCAGTCGGCTTGACTGTTATCCTCCAAGTCAACAGCCTTGAGCTCCGCCGTGGGAGTGAGAGCTTTGTCGAGGAGTGGTTCCCGCGCCGTGGTGGAGCCGCCCATGGCTTTGACCACAAAGTCCATGCATCTCCGTCTCTCTGCTTCACGTAGCAGTCCGCAGTGAAGGCAGGTCTTGGGGGAGTCCAAAGCTGTTTTTGCGTGTAGCATCCCTAAGCAGACGGGACAGGCCTCGTGGGTGTCCGTCGCTGAGAAGGAATAACCACATCTGCTGAGGCAGGCTCGGGAGCCGGGGCTCGCTGGCCTGCTGTTCTTGTTGGAGTTCTTCGACTTTCTCTTGCACTTCTCCGGAGCCATGGCTGAGAAGATACGTCGAGTTGTAGCCAGTTAGTCGTCCGCTAACCGTTGCGAAGATGTCCTCATGTCGAGCTGCTCTCGGTAGCTAGCCGCAGCTGTTAGCTACGCAGGTAGCGTGGTGTAGCTAACTTCGTCTTGTAGCTGAGCTACGAAAAGAGCAGAAAAAATCTCAAAATTTTAGACGACACTGGGTTAGCCTCCGCTTATCCCAGTGCTCACAGGAAAGTTTCTCTGTAACGCTCAGGGCAGGGAGCGAGCTCACCTCCAGTCGAGCGATCCGGTCACAGAGAGTCCTACAAAGTTCTGGTGTAAAGCGAGGTGAAGTGCAAAAGAGAATGAAGGTGGGGCGTCAGCCCCTTTTATGCAAAGAGGGTGGGGCCTCATTGCTGACGTCCACTTGCCTTTAGAAAAGGCGTGATTGTATTACTTCAGGTGAACCGCGCGGCGGCGCAATTCCCATAGTCAATGTGTTGCACCGAGTGTACTGACTGATAAGGGAACCATCAGTCACCATGCGAGAGGCAGGGGACACCCTGGACAGGCCTCCAGTCCATCACAGGAAGATGGTTGCCACAACCAACTAAATTTAAAAACACAAAAGTGCTAATAATTCAGTGAGTGTTGCACACAGTGACCTCAAAAGATGCGTGGTAGTAACTGAGTCTGACCTCCATCATGTGATCTGGGCTTCAAGAGCTTGCTTAAGATTTTTGTTTAAAACTTTGCCACAAACTATTTTGAGTCAAATATATATGTCCTTTAGCAAAACATTTCATGAACCTCATGGATTTCCATGCAACTTTCAGAAGATTATCAATGTTTGTACATCAACTTTAGCAAACTTTCGAATTAGCCAATTTTACAGATGTGGTTATAAAGCTTGGTGCTGTAGTAGCTGAGAGGCATCTCCAACTCATATTCTGAAAGCTAACATAGTTCATGAGATTTTGCATGAAATCACACAAAATGTTATTTAGACCAAAATAACATAAATGGTAAATGGACTGTATATCATCTTTCTATCTTATCAATACACTCAAAGCACTTTACAACAATCTGTCTTCTCATATACCCATGCATACTGCATCCTGGGTTTGAAATGTACTTTCAAACCCAGCAGGACTCTCAGACATTTGCTGGTCCTCCCTAAGGACAAAACACCCACACACAAACAGAGTGGTGTAGTGTATGCAGTCCAGTGCAGCGAGGACTGTCCAGACCTATACATTGGGGAAACTAAGCAGCCCATTCACAGAAGAATGTCCCAACACAGGAGAGCCTCCTCCTCTGGACAAAACTCAGCTGTTCACCCCCACCTCACGGACAAGGGACACTCTTTTGAGGACCAGAATGTACATATTTTGGACCGAGAGCACAGGTGGTTTGAGAGGGGTGTGAAGGAAGCGGTTTATGTAAAACGAGAGAAACCATCGTTAAACAGAGGAGGAGGTCTAAGATTTCAACTTTCTAAAACTTATGGTGCGGCACTGGGGATGATTCCCAGACGTTTTACACCTGATGAGAACAGAGGAGCCTCGTTTGTGAATTAGACTAACAAAGACTTTGAGAGGTCCCTGCTATTAAGGTGTGAGGTGTGATGTGTCAATTTATATACAGTAGGATGTGTGTGTGTCTTCTGTAAGCCCTGCTTCCACACGCTGAACTTTGAATGTGTCACAGCCAGGTATGCAAAGGTGGGCGCCAGACCGCTTGGGAGCGCTAATGCGCTAATCCGCTTATAGCGTACCTAAACAATTTATCAGCGTTACAGCAGTTTGACTAACTTTTATAATTCATAAGCGGATTTGCGCTATTTTTATTTAAAATGCAGTACCGTTAATAACTAATTATCTATCAGTAAAAACGAAAAAACTTATTTACGGGCCCGGACGACTGCTAACAGACCATATCCTGTCAGCGCCGGATGTGGTCCGTGACAAAAAAGCGTCCCCTCAGTCTCTTTGCTAGAGCGAGCGCTCTCAGTTAGCAGCCAGTGTGTTACTCTGCAGCCTTATTGCTTGTTTTCGAAGAGTCAGACGAAGAGTTTTTAACATGGAGGGTGAACTTATGGATGTTTCTCAGCGGCCTACGCGACGCGTCTGGATTTTAAAAAGTATTTTGCCATTTGCCCTCTTCAAAATGGCGGCCGCGACGGCCACAGAAGATAAGGACTTTCCATGAAAACACGGTAAAAACAATTATTTCTTTGCTGAGAAAAAATATATTTCTTAGCTGACTTTATAGCACAAGGTTTTTCTGAGCTTAACCGGTTCAAATGGTCAAATCTGCTGGATTAAAAAAAGTATTTCGCCATTTGCGGCCGCCATTTTGAAGAGGGCAAATGCGAAATACTTTTTTAAATCCAGCAGATTTGACCATTTGAACCGGTTAAGCTCAGAAAAACCTTGTGCTATAAAGTCAGTGACTTTATAGCACAAGGTTTTTCTGAGCTTAACCGGTTCAAATGGTCAAATCTGCTGGATTTAAAAAAGTATTTCGCATTTGCCCTCTTCAAAATGGCGGTTAGCGTGTTAGCATTAGCATCCGCTAGCATTGCTAATACATAAGTGCTTTTGAAATTGCGGACCTAAATAAATCAATAAGTGCTTTAGAAATAGCGGAACTAATTTTTGGATTAGCGCTGCCCAGCACTGCAGGTATGCGTTATCTCAAGTATGTGTGTGTTAGCTTTCAATTTACATAGGTTGGTGCGTGTCACCTCAGCCTGTTTATAACTTCACTCTCTCATAGCCTGCTCATTGAATTGATAAATCAGGGCCCATCAATATCTGTTTTTAAAACTCGTTTAAAAACACATATGTTTTCATTGGCTTTTAAACCAGAATGAGTTCACATCTCTGTTTTAGTGTTGTATTATTTTACTTGTGATGTACCGATATTTATATGATTGAGATTGATTGTTTTTATTGTTTTGTGCTTGTTTTTATTCTTGTACAGCACTTCGGACGGCTGCTGCTGTATTTTTAAGTGCTTTATAAATAAACTGGTATGGTATGGTATGGTAAATCGCCCCGGATGGTAAGCGAAACGTTTTCTGTTACAAATAAAGTCCAGTTGTTTCTGTATTGAACGCCTTTTTGATTCTAAGGGCTATATCACATTTTGAATATGATGTTTTAGACCACTCATGCCAACATGTAAATATTTTGTTCAACACACTGGCATACGTTGAAGATAGGAAAAAAAAATCAACTCTGTCTTTTGGACGTGTACATACTAAATTGCTAACAAGATGAAAAAAAAAAAAGACCTGTGTTTATGTCATGATTAACTTATCCAAAACTTGATCCTAGCAGATATATAACAAATGAGCATACTGCAGGTTTTTGACTTTGCAACGACTGTGCGCAACGTTGGTGTACGTTTAGCCAAACATACACAGCAAGTTGGAGCATACTATAGCATGCAACAATCATGTGACATCAAATTGCTCTTTGCACACCAAATCAATTATCTAGCATTGATCAACAAGCCTCGGAAGAAATCAAACAAATCCAATTCTCCACCTCTGAGGAGATATTTGTGGATCTCTGCTCCACATGGATCCAGGAGGATTCATGAGTTGCTCACCATTTATACCTCTAAATACAGCTGAACTCCATAATGCTGGCAAATACACTGGCTGTAAGTTAAGAATATGTTCATTACGTTTAGATGATACAGTTGTTTACTGCCGAGCTAAAACAGTAGCTAAGGCTTTCCAGTCTCTGCAATCCGCTTTTGAGATCATCCAGTTCAAAATGTCAATATGTGTTATGGAAACATCTGACAAAAGTTAGAGATATGTTAT